>SJXQ01008510.1:253390-552837 GCA_006408695.1 Aepyceros melampus
GCCGGCCTGGATCCACCCTGCCTTGGAAACAGCTCAGCTCCCTCCAGTCTAGTGGGAAGCACACACACACACACACACACACACATACTAGTGCTCACATAGAGCTGGGCACACGCCTGTCTGTCAAGCCCCACAGCAGGCACCCCTTGACAGGTGGTTCTGAACCCCTGCTGCCCCGGCTCTCATCGGTTCCGCTCGACCTGCCGGACCCCAGACTTCACCTGCTGACTCCTGAGTCGGCGCGGCTTGCCCTGTGGACCAGACGGCACTGTCTTCCTGTCAGTGGCCTCCCCTCCCCAAGGAGCATCACTTGGATCCTTCCCTGCCCACCCCACCATCCACACAGCCTTGGGCCTGCAGAATCATATGGGTCTGCTCCCGACCCCATTGCTGTTTCCCTAGGAAGGCGGTTCTCCCTGTCTCATCATATTTCATGATCAGCATTACGGGCTGAGTTGTGCCTCCTCCCAGATTCATAGTCCAAGTCCCAATCCTCCGCACCTCGAAATGTGACGCTGTTCGGAGATGGCGATCTTTGAAAGAGGTGATTAAATTAAAATGAGGTCATATGGGTGGGTCCTAATCCAGTAGAACCGGTGACCTTAAAGGAGGAGATTAAGACACAGACACACACGAGACGAAGACCCACGGAGAAGGCGGACGTCTACGGGCCACAGCGCGAGGCCTCAGAAGGAACCCACCCTGCCATCACCTTGAGCCCCGGCTTCCAGCCTCCCAAACTGCAAGGACGTAAGTTCCTGCTGCTTTGCTACCCTGTTCTGGCAGCCCAAGCAGGTTAATGATAGGAGGGAAGGGCTATTTCCGCCCCTCACAGTCTCAGCTTCCCCAGTGAGATGTGGAGACACTAAGGAGGGTGGAGGAGGAAGACAGGCTGGCATCACGCAGCTTTATTTCTTGGCTGCTTGGCGTGTGTTCCCCAACCAGGGATCGAACCTGCAGCCCTGTGTTGGAACTGTGGAGTCTTAACCACCGGACCACCAGGGAAGTCCCTGGAATCATGCGCTTTTGTCTTTGGTGATAATGATGGTACATTCCCAGCCCCCTCCCCTGACTGTGCCTGGCCTGGGACACTTCCCAGCTGAGCTGAGCTCACTCCTTCCTCCCGCAGCCCTGGGAGGGTGCATCCAGGTCTTTACCATTTGGGGACTAAGGATGGGGCTTCCCTGGTGGCTCAGACAGTGACTAAGGATGGGGTGTCTGTGAATGTAAGAGGTCTGAACTCCCATCCCCCAACCTCCATCAATCTCCTGCCCCCTCCCCTGGGCTCTGAACCTGCCCAGGCTTGGGGACCCTTGGGAGCACTATCCTTGAGGCCGCTTCAGGACGATGCCCAGCTGGGAGGCAACAGGCTTCATCCTTCCCCTCTTGTTCGAGAAAGAGATTAAGGCATCACTGGAGCGAGAAAGACACTAGACCCCACCAGCACCAAAGAGATTTGCACAAGGTGTGGGGGGTGGGGTAGTGAGGACCCCTCATTCTGCCATGCCTGGCTCGGGCATCACCTCCTCCCTGAAGCCTTCCTGGATATCTCCGCTGCCACCACCTGGGTGGTAAATTGTTCTGTGCAGCTCCAGCTCCGGCTGATCTGGAGCTTGGCCCTGGTATGAGCGTGAAATGCAAAATAGATGTTGTGTCTCATTAGTCACCTCTGTGAATGCTCCCCGGGGGTGGAGTGGGCAGGATGCTGGTCCACGTGGCTCTTCGTCTCTCAAGTCACCTCCAGGACCAGAGGGCAGGTACCTATTTATGCTTTCGCCTTTCCAGCTGGCTTGGGATCTGGGCAGACACTGGACTTAACCAGTTTCACATAGGGCGTGGCTTGGCACACACGTAGGTGTGTGTATGTGCTTAACGAATGTCAATTTATCCTCTTCTAAGGCTTGGGGCACCTGCTCAGGGCCATTGGCTGGGACATAGGCCCTCCCTTTTCACCTCACCCTGGCCCTAGGTGTCTGGGAGGGCAGTAGGGGCCCTTGCTACCCCCAGATATGCGTCATACCTTCTCCCCAGACATAAAGGCCACTCCTTCCAAATCTATAAATGAATCTGCGTGGAGGCTAGGGCCAGGGGAGGGGGCACCTCTGGCCATCTCCCTGCCTCTAATCAAGATCAGATGCCTCCTGCTTCTATCTCTAATTGTCCCCAAATTAAAACTAATCACTTGCAAATCAGGAAAAAAAAAGACTGTTATTAGCTTTATGAATTTGAGGCTGTGGGGTCACAGCAGGACATGTCAGCAAGGCCAGAGGATGCAGGCTTGTGCTGGGAGATGGCCTGCTCATGTGTGTTGTGTGTGTGTGTGTGTGTGTGTGTGTGTAAGTACCACACCCAATATCTGGTGCTTAGGGATCCTTCAGCACTTACTCTTGAACTTGCCTGAATGTAAGACTCAGCCACAGAAAATAAAACAGCCACAGCAAACAGATTCTAGAAGGGCTGGACCCAGGCTGACACAGTCACAGTGTTCAGGGGAGAGACCTGGTCCCTTGTATGCTTATTAAGCCTCCCAGACATTGACATTATAATTGGAGTTTGCACCACACGGCACTAAGCAGGAGGGATTGGGAGATGCTGAAGGGCTGCAACCAGCATGCCATCATGTGGCAATGCTGACGGTGCAGGATGAGGCATCCAGAGCCTAGAACAGTGCCAGGCACACACTGGTGCCCAATCTACAAATGGATGGATGACAGAAGAGAGGAAGCAAGAGGCGGGGTTGATGCAAGTGGTGAGGATGCTGGTGAAACTGAGCATGGCCCTGCAGCACCCTTCTGCATACAGAAGCCTCTCCCTGTCCCCTCGTTTCTTGTCTGTAGGAAAAAGGCTTCAGTCTCCCAGTTGGAACTCGGGGAAATGTTCCCTGACTTCTAAAGAGCAGGCACAGCAGTTAATGATTCGGAGAATAGAGTCACAAAGCTCCTGGGTCCTCCTGCAAGGATGAAAATAACAGTCTGATGCATGTCTTTGAATTGTTCTGCAGAAACTAAGACTCCCCTCCTGACCCAGGTGGAAGATGGTGACTATATGCTGACCACAAGCATGCAACCCCAGAGTGGCTGGGACTAGGAGGTTGAGATTCCCAAAACATCACCCTATTACCTCAGCATCAACCAATCAGAAGAAGGTCCGTGAGCTGATCACCCATCCTCCAAACCTCTCCCTTAACATCATCTTTAAAAACCCTCACCTGAAAGCCATTCAGTAATTTGGGTCTATTGAGCACAAGCCATCTATTCTTCTTGCTTGGCCCTTGCAATAAAACTTTCTCTGCCCCAAATGCCAACATTTTAGTTTGTTTGGCCTTACTGGGTATTGGGCACATTAACAAAGGTTTGACAATACTGGAGGCCATGTGGTCCAGAATCAAGAGCCCATCAGTTCAGTTCAGCTCAGTCGCTCAGTCGTGTCTGACTCTTTGCGACCCCATGAATCGCAGCACGCCAGGCCTCCCTGTCCATCACCAACTCCCGGAGTTCACTCAGACTCACATCCATCGAGTCGGTGATGCCATCCAACCATCTCATCCTCGGTTGTCCCCTTCTCCTCCTGCCCCCAATCCCTTCCAGCATCAGAGTCTTTTCCAATGAGTCAACTCTTCGCACGAGGTGGCCAAAGTACTGGAGCTTCAGTTTTAGCATCATTCCTTCCAAAGAAATCCCAGGGTTGATCTCCTTCAGAATGGACTGGTTGGATCTCCTTGCAGTCCAAGGGACTCTCAAGAGTCTTCTCCAACACCACAGTTCAAAAGCAGCAATTCTTTGGCGCTCAGCCTTCTTCACAGTCCAACTCTCACATCCATACATGAACCAGAGAAGAACCTGGGATGGCCTTTCCCCAGCCCATCCCCATCCCACCCTCGAGGGCCCTCACCAGCCCACACCACCCCCAAGAGAGGGGTGGAGGAAAGAGGAGCCAGAGGCACAAGAGGGTGGGGGTGGGTGAGGTCAGAGACCTGCCTCTGTCCCCGTCCCCCGCTTCTCAGCAGGAAGCACCCATCTCTCGGGGACTCACTAAATCTGTCCTGGCACCTACTACAGGTGATTTTGGACCTCTCTGAGCCCCAGTCTCTTCCTTAGAAAAAACTAGAGATAACTGTTATCAATACCGTTGTCCTGGGGAGGTGAGGATGAAAGAAAGTTTTAATACATGTAAAGTAATAAGACACGCGAACCTCTGGGAAGTGCTCAGAAAAAGATGTTCATTCTCGGTTCCTCCCTCACTGGAACAACCTCAGGGGCCCTAAAGGAGTGCACAGGGAACAGGCAAGGAAGGGCATATCTCAGCTTTCTTGGATAAGCAGTTACTGAGAATCTATGCCAGGCTGTGGGCAGCTGAGGCACAGATAGGATCTGGCCTGCAGCCTGCCTGTGGAGACCCCTTAGGACCCCTGGAGTTGGGTGGAGAATGCACAGATTAGACTACAAAAAGAAAGTTTTAATACATGTAAAGTAATAAGACACGCGAACCTCTGGGAAGTGCTCAGAAAAAGATGTTCATTCTCGGTTCCTCCCTCACTGGAACAACCTCAGGGGCCCTAAAGGAGTGCACAGGGAACAGGCAAGGAAGGGCATATCTCAGCTTTCTTGGATAAGCAGTTACTGAGAATCTATGCCAGGCTGTGGGCAGCTGAGGCACAGATAGGATCTGGCCTGCAGCCTGCCTGTGGAGACCCCTTAGGACCCCTGGAGTTGGGTGGAGAATGCACAGATTAGACTACACTGAGGGCAATGCTGATGGTCGTGGTGGCTGGAAAGTGTGACCCAGCCTGGAGGCCGCTGGCCAGAGTTGGTGCCTGGACTGGGAAGTCACGGGGGCCTGGCAAAGTCAGGAGGGCCTCTTGGAGGAGGCAGAACTGGAGCTGGTTCCTGGAGCAGGGAGTGATCTGCAGCTTGCTGCCTGGGAACCTCTCAGGTCAGTCTGCACCCTGCCCCCTCCCACGAACGCCCAGAGCTGATCCAAGAGGTAAATGTTCAGAGTCCGGGGGCTGTCACCTTGCCTGATTTTTCTTTTTCTTTTCTGGAGCATCGGGCCCTCTCATTTCATTATCATCCTACCCATGCCAGTCCCCATCTTCCCTGCTATTCCCCAGCCCCAGCCATTTCCCTGGTAATCCTCTGTCCCCTTCCGCCCCTCTGCCCAACCAGACTGCCTGAGTGCTCCCACGGGTCAGCGTGTTCCTGGGAGGGCCATGCTGAGTGGGGAGTCTGCCTACAGGGAGCTGAGGGCTTCAGACCTCCTCTGAAGTGGGTAACCCTCTCGAGCATGGGTTCTGCTCCCTGCCGAATTGGGTACTCAATCTTACCTGCCAGGCTGAGTGACAGATGAGATGGTGGATGGCGTATATCCACCATGATGCCTGGCACAGAGGTGGGGCTACAATCATTGTTATACATGGCTACCTGCTAGGTCATTGCCATGTACAGGATCCCCTGACTACTTCTAGGAGGCACTTTGAATTTGGTAAAGGAAACAAAGGGTAGGGGAAAAAAAGAAAAAACCTTCTCCAAGTCTCAGTGTTCTCATCTGTAAAATGGGAACAATTCTAGTAACCCTTGCAACTGGTTATAATGAAGCTCAGATCTGATCATGGATTTGTTAAGTTGACCTAACAGATGTATGTCTGAGTTGGACCAGGCACTCTGCCAGGCACTGGAGATATGGGGATAATAACAATAACATGAGCATTAGCAAATGCTCACGTAGTACTTGCTCTGTGCCTGGTATTCTCCCAAGCACTTTAACTGCCCTAAAGAAAGGTAGTCCCGTGGGAAACTGACACATGAACAAACAAGAAAGTACGGTTCAAGGTGTGCTCTTTCAGAGGGAGCTTGGGCTGGGCACAGTCTTGGAGGGTGCATGGGGTTGAATTGGACCAGAGGTAGGGGCAGAGTGTTGCAGGCAGAGGGGCTGCAGGGCACAGGGCAGGCTGGGGAGCAGAGGACTGCAGAGGGGACGGGAGAAGAGGCGAATGTCCTGTGGGGCAGCTGGGTCCTTGTCACTCCTGATTGTTGTCACAGCAGTGTTGCCTGTTGATCAGCATTGCCAGTGGCTGACTGGCTTTTGTCAGGAACGAAGGGCACACTGTTCATGCGCAGCTCTGGTGTGTCCCGGATGAGCTAAGGGCTGTTCTGAGGCCCCTGTCTGCTTAGGACTTTCTCCCTCTTTGTATGTTTATGACTTTGCCCAGGTTCCTTGGCTTCCCGGGTGGCTCAGTAGTAAAGAATCAGCCTGCGATGCAGGAGCCACAGGAGACGCGGGTTCGACTCCTGGGTTGGGAAGATCTTCTGGAGGAGGGCAAGGCAACCCACTCCAGTATCCTTGCCTGGAGAATCCCATGGACAGAGGAGCCTGATAGACTACAGTCCATGGGGTCACAAAGAGTCGGACACGTCGAAGTGACTCAGCAGAGCACAGATACACACCAGGTTCCTTGGGGTGGGCTTTCTCCCTAGCCGCCTATGAGTCCACAGCTACATTAGACACACTGCACACGACCCGTCTAGCTCTTGGCGTGCACGTGATTGTGCTCCTGGATGCCCAGCCCAGCACACGCCTGTCTACACAGTCCCCAAATCATGCACACTTGCATAGTCACACACAGCCACACACCCGCGTGACATCAGCACATCCACTCATCGACACGCGTAAATATCTGTGCACACAGCATGTTACACAGTCACACACACGGGTGACAACAGGCGCACACAGCCACTTGCTGCTCACACCCGTGAGTACATGCAGCAGCACCGTGATACCCACACTTGCTGTCTCTGGATACACAACTTCAGTGCCCGCTTCCCCTTCTTTCCATTGACAGGTCTCTTGAGCCCCATGAGCTGGACACCATCACTGAATTCACACAATTAATATTCCCATGAGACTTTAGCTGGGGTAACGCCACCGGGCCTGACCGTGGCCACGTGCCCCACTAGAGCCGGTGGGCCCGGTTCCCACCGTCCTCAGGGCTCTGCTGTTTCCATCGCTCTCACTGCAGCCCAAGAGGGGCAGAGGCTGTGTGGGCTCCGGAGGGAGGGGCCGCTGACTCGTCGTGGTCTCCGCCCTAGCGTCCCTGATGGATGCTACGAACGTGGCACAGCTCCTCTGGGACGCTGTGTGGCCTCGGGGTCTTTGTGGAGGAGGTGGGCCTCGGGCTGCGGTTGAAGGCTGAGGTCCCTGTCAGTAGAAGATGAGACAGGGAAGTGTACCCAGGTGGGAGGAGGCCCCGTGAGGGGTATGGGGAGGCCTGAGCATGACTGGCAGCCCCCCAACCCTGAGAACCCCGGCTGTGTTTATGAGGGCAGTTTGGGCAGGGATGGAAGAAGCCGTGGGTCTAGGAGATGGCCAGCAAACCCCACTCTGCTGGGGTTTCCACCTGCCACCCTGGGTGGTGGTCCTGACCCCTGGGAGACTCTCGGCCGGTGCTCAGCCTCAGCGTGCAGATGGTGGGGGAATTAGACCATGCGGTATTAATGGTGCTGCCCTGCTTTATAAAGTGCCTTAACAAGCTGGCAAGCCAGGCACACTCAGTCTTATTTACGGCTGCTATTATTTCTCTGACATCGAGATTAATTTGACGATAGCTGTTTATAAGCTCTTCTATCATCAGATGGGCCCATTACCTGGGAGGAGAGGAGGGCTGAATTTAATTTGTGAATGGTGCGCCGAATTCTCTTGTTCCTGGAGTGTGTGTGGGAGTCACAGCCATAAATCATGGGAGAGACCAGCAGTGCCGAGACCAGAGGCCTGGGAGTTGCCTGGCCGGCCATGTGCCAGGGAGGGATGTGGGCAGGTGGGCGGGTCTGCAGATCCAGGGAGCCCGGTGGGATGCCCACCATCTGTGCTGGGAGAGAGACCTGGGGCTTCCCCTGGCCAGAGAGCTTCGACTCTGGGGTCTCCAGCAAGTGAGAATCATCTGGACGTTTGTTAAAACACAGATCTTCCCAGCCCTAAGCGTGACTACCTCTGGGCGGTGGGGCTTGTGACTTCCCCAAGTCTGGAGTTATCTCATAGGAGGTCTGCCAGGTACAGTCTCACCTCGCTGGGCCTTGGCCTGTGGACAGGATGAGCGGCCCCTTGGGTTGCCCCTGCTCCAGGCACGGCTCCCCTCCCCTGGGTATCTGGAGAGAAAGGCACAGGAGAAGGACTGGCAAAAAGTAGACCCCGAGTGACAAGCTAAGAGGATGGGTCTTGAGAAGAATGGTAAATTGGCAAAAGCTGCCTCCTTCCTCCCACAGGTCCCCCCAGCACAGTCACTCCTCAGCTGTGAGCCCCTCCTGCGGACAAGGGAGAAGCGTCACCTCGAGAATGTCGTGTTGGGAGCTTACACACACCATCTCTCTGTCTTGCATTGATCTTTGGGTTTGGGGGAGGAAGAAGAGGACAGGAAGAGCATGATGTCTTGCTGCCTGGCACCTCCACCCCTTATCTCATTGTCAGAACTTCGTCACATGACCATGCATTGCCGCAAAGGAGGCTGGGAAATGTGGTTTTTATTCTGGAAAGCCAAGTGCCCAGCTAAATTTGAGGGTTCTACTACAATCTGCATGCAGTGCGAGAGACCCAAGTTCTGTCCCTGGGTTGGGAAAATCTCCTGGAGGAGGAACTGGCAACGCACTTCAGTATTCTTGCCTGGAGAATTCCATGGACAGAGGAGCCTGGTGGGCTACAGTCCATGGCGTCACAATGAGTCAGCCACGACTAAGAGACCAGCACTTTCACTTTACTGTAGAAAGAGGGAACGGCTACTGGGAGACAACCCATCATCTCTGCCCCAGATGGTCCTCAGTACTCACAGTTGAAGCCTTACGTTGATCTATTTAAAAACTGTCTTGTGAGCAAAACTTACGGTCTCACAGGGAAACTCCTTGCCTATGGGAATAAAAGAGACTGTGTGTCCATGCCTCTCAGTTAGTGTCATGGTGGTGGGTTAACACGCTTGCAGGGCTTCACCTAATAGGCAAGGGGCAAGGTCCCAAGGTGAAAAGTGAGAAGCCACCTGTCCAAGTTGGTGTCCGACCACTTGACGGGTGGTGCTCATTCATTTATTGACAAATTCTTCTCATTGTCCTAGTGACTAGCTTGCGTTTTCCATCTTGTCCAAAGAACACAGTAGAATGTGTGAGCTAAGGAGGAGGTTGTAATTGGGAGTGCCCAGCCTGTGTACGGTGTGCAGACCCTCCACAAAAGCTGTGTGTCCTGGGGCAAGGTGTGTAACCTCTCGGAGCTTCATTTTCTCATCTGAGAAATGGGGATATAATCATGACCAGCTCCTGGTTGTTGAGGAGACTCAGGGAGTCCATGGGCAGCACCAGTGCAGTGTCCGGAGGAGGGATGGAAGCGGCCACCGTGACAAGTGGCATGGGGTCAAGAGCACAGGCTCCAGGTCAGACTGCTGGGAGCGAGGTAGACTCTGCCCCCCGGAGAGGTTGTTTTTGTAAGGACGAGTTGGGTATGGAAGCGTCAGCACAGCACCTGGCAAAGGGTGGGCACTGGATGAATGCTAGTCTGCCACGAGCAAGGAGCAC
This sequence comes from Aepyceros melampus, assembly GCA_006408695.1. NCBI lineage: Eukaryota > Metazoa > Chordata > Mammalia > Artiodactyla > Bovidae > Aepyceros > Aepyceros melampus. The sequence goes on from SJXQ01008510.1 coordinate 262,936, forward strand.
CACTCCACCCCTCTGCAGATGGGGGGGTGGGGGCGGGGGAGGACTGAGGAGCAGAGTGACGGGTCAGGGAGACAGGAGCTGCTGGTGGGTAGAGGCCCAGGGCTCTGGCCCCTCAGTCCAGCGTGGTGCCCACCGCCCCAGGCTCTTGCCTCAGATCCTCCCTGAGGGAGGTGTGGGAAAAGAGATTTGCTCTCCAGAAGTGATAACCAGACACAGATATCCCAGGTAGAGGACTGTGGCTAGCAGGGGCTCCTGGTGGCTGGCTGGGCCTTGTCCACCAAGACTCAGCTCTCAGGGTTTTTACTGGAAGCCCAGAAAAGCAGGCCTGGAAGGGACCCCAGAGATACCCAGCCCTTCCAACCAGCCCCATTTTGCAGGAAACAGAGACCCAGAGAGAGGAGGGGACATGGCCAAGGTCACTCAGTCAGGGTGGAGACCCCGGCCCCCTCCCCTCACTCCTGGACCAGGGGACAGAGGCCACAATCCTCCAAGCTCCCACTTTCTTTCTTTCCTCTTCCTTCTGCCCCTAGTTATGAATCGTTTCATTTCTTCTCAGCGCAGTCCTCGGGTCCAGTCTGAGGGAGGTCAGGGAGGGGCAGGCATGCTAGCAGAAGCGCCTGCAGGGGCCTGGGATGACCTCTTGAGGGAGGCAGAAAGAGCTTCTCAGGGTCAGGGACAGGGCCTGGGCTCCGACGCCAGTCCTGGGGCTCACTGGTGTGTGCTGAAGGCGAGAGTGGGCAAATGAGACCCACTTGCAAGGCCAGGGTGAAGATCTACTCACAGAAGTTTGTGAACTATGAAAGTGTATATACATGAAAGTGAAAGTCGCTCAGTCGTGTCCGACTCTTTGCCACCCCATGGATTATACAGTCCATGGAATTCTCCAGGCCAGAATACTGGAGTGGTAGCTTTTCCCTTCTCCAGGGTCCCTTCCCAACCCAGGGATTGAATTCGGTCTCCCGCATTGCAGGCAGATTCTTTATCAGCTGAGCCACCAGAGAAGCCCAGGAACACTGGAGTGGGTAGCCTATCCCTTCTCCAGGGGATCTTCCCAACCTAGGAACTGAACTGGGGTCTGCATTACAGATGGATTCTTTACCAACTGCACTATTAGGGAAGACATTCAGATGCGAGGTTGCCTTCACTCAGGCTGAGAAGCTGAGGTTCTCATGCACAAAGCGCAGGGTAAAAAGGACTGATCAGGGTGTGTAAGTATCCAACTCCAACAGCACTATTGACAATACAGGGTCTCCTTTTATCCTAGAGGCCAAACAGGAAAAATCTTTACGAGAGTCCGAATATCTGGTTACCGTATTTGCAGGGCGTTCGCCCGGTACTACAGGGTTTCATGAAACACACTCAGTCTCTCAGTCACTAAGCTCCAAGGCGCATACAGTTGCGTGCTTCCCATCTCTGGAACTGGGATGCATCTTCTAAATGTCGTGTGTCCCAGTTACATTGTCTTTAAAAATTGGTGGTGGTTCATAAAGTGACAGTGTACCATCCAACTGATGGCTTCCTAGAACTGATGCAATTTAACACTCTTTTTTTTTTTATGCGTCTCATCCACAAAACTTTGAGGGCCACAAATAAGTCTGTAGAAATCTCGAAGGCAAATAGTGCCAAGTTTACGATTCATAGGATCTTGGTTTTTTTCTCACCATAAACATCCCCCTCCCCTTGTCTTGTTTTTAACATTGCATGACCCCTCACAGCCAAGGACCCGGGAGAATAAGCACATCCTGCAGGACTGGAAGGCAGCGAATCTGGAGACAGGAGTCCTGGGCCCACTGTGAGCTTTGTTAACCTCTCTGGGGGCTCTGGGCTCCTTGTAGGTCCAAGGGGGAAGAGCATCTGCTTTGCGCTTCCTTCCTCAGGGGTTGGTGAACACTTCAGGGAAACTTGCTATCTAAAAAGCTTTGGAAAAGACAGATGTGCTCTAGAGTTAATATTCTAGGAAAAATGCTAACCTCCTAACCTTCCCTCTTTCCCCAAACCAGCTGTCAAACCCGTTCCTATTCCTCTCTGAGAACCAATCTTCTAGACACACAGGTGACCCTTCTGGAATGCTGACCCCTCCTCTTCCCACTCCTCCAGCAGGCACCGTCTCCCAGAACCCCAGGATGCCCCTTCCCGGGGCCTCTGCCCCCCTGCATTCAATGCTTGCTGGCTTCCCTCTGTCTCTCCCTCTGCCCCCTCCCCGTGTACTCAGCTACCTTCTCAAGACTTTCCCTAACTCAGCTTTGTACACATGATCCAAAGCCTTGCATGGCCCCATAGTACCTGCAGGACCTCTGTATCGAAACGCCCAGTACAGCCCCACCTCCTGGACCGCCAAGAGTGATAAGGACATGACAAGGGTGACACAGAGGGCCTCTGTGTTGGTGGAGGCACGGCCAGGTAACGGGGCCCGCTGGGCCACGGCCACGGTCTGGTCCTTGGCAGGTTTTCCACCGCTCTTGGCCCGAGGTCAGGATGAGGTTGGCTCAATGCAGGCCCAAATCTCTCCCTTTCCTCCCTCATTCTCTGCTTTATCTATTACTTTAATATTTATTAAGCCCCTCTTCTGTGCCAGGAACCGTTGACCCGGGATTCAGACCCAGGCAGAAGACCCCAAAGTCTGTGGAGAAGCTGAAAAAATACTGTTTATTTTCTTTCTTTTCATTCATTTGTTTATGCACTCCACCAGGTAACGGGGCCCGCTGGGCCACGGCCACGGTCTGGTCCTTGGCAGGTTTTCCACCGCTCTTGGCCCGAGGTCAGGATGAGGTTGGCTCAATGCAGGCCCAAATCTCTCCCTTTCCTCCCTCATTCTCTGCTTTATCTATTACTTTAATATTTATTAAGCCCCTCTTCTGTGCCAGGAACCGTTGACCCGGGATTCAGACCCAGGCAGAAGACCCCAAAGTCTGTGGAGAAGCTGAAAAAATACTGTTTATTTTCTTTCTTTTCATTCATTTGTTTATGCACTCCCTTGTTCCACAGATATTGCCTGAATGGCCCGTCCTGCTCCAGAGTTGTTCTAGGCACTGAGGACACAACAGTGGACAAGTCAGGAGCCCTCCCCTGGATTTAGGGAGCTTACCATTGGGTGGGGGGATGGTGGCAGGCAGCAGATGAATAAGCAGGTAAACAGCATGCAGGAGGTGATGGAGGCTAGGGTGCAAAATATCACGGTCGGGGGCCAGGGATGCTGGGATGGGGTTGGGGAGCGGCAGGGATGTCACTTTACTTCCACAATCAGGGAGAGTGCTGCTGTCAGTGTCACGCTTTCCAGAACCCAGAACTTCAGGGCAGTGAGAAAGGAAGCCAGAGGGTGTATGGGGGTAAATCTTGGCTCCCTTGTTGTTGGGGAGAGGGGCGCTGGCTGCTTCTTGCCTCCTGATCAGGGCAGGATACCCACACTTCTGGTACCGCTCTGTACTAGGCACCCTAGTAGCATCATCTTCACACTGGGGAGGTAGAGACTGTCATCCCCATTTTACAGATGGGGAAGCTGAGGCACAGTATGTGTGTGCTCAGTCGCTAAATTGTGTCCAACTCTTATGACCCCATGGATTGCAGCCTACCAAGCTCCTCTGTCCAAGGGATTATCCTGGCAAGAATAGTGGAATGGGTCACCATTTCCCCTCCAGGGGATCTTCCCGGCCCAGGGATCGAACTCGCGTGTCCTGTGGCTTCTGCATCAGCAGGCTGGTTCTTTACCACCGGGCTACCTGGGAAGCCTGCTGAGATGCGAAGAGGTCGCGAAAAGGCTCCTTGGTGGGGGCGGGGAGGAGGTGGGAGCACCGTGGGTCTGTGCATACTCTGGGAACTGTCTCTGAGGACGAGATGTGTGTGTGTGGGGGGGCGCATCTGTATGTCGATGCGTGTGTGAGCTGTGTATGTGGGTGTGTGCACGTGCATGCACATGTGTGTATTTTCAGATTCCACCAGGACACCCAAGAATCGAGTCTGAGACACGCCAGTTGAGGGTTGAGAGGGTACCAGGGCCTCAGCACCCGCTTCCAGGACCCTACCACCCCAGGCCCTTCTCAATGGCACCGCCATCTGCTCTTCTCACCGAGTCAGCTCTCTGCCCCCTGACTCCCTGCCTCTGTTCTAGACTTTAGTCACACCTGGTCATGGTGCGGGTGTCAGAGATTTTACCCTTGAGAGCCCAAAGGTTAGAGGATTCTGTCAGAGCTGGATGGAGCCCTGATCGGAAAGGCAACACTCTGTACCTTTGAGCTGGAACAGTGGCTTCAGGTGGGACAACTGGCTTTGAGAAGTCCTCATATCTGCCACCAGGGTTATCTGGCGAGCCTGCAGAGCTCTGTATGCCCAGCCTCCAAGGCAGAGCTACCTTAATGAAGTAGGAATCTGCAACTATGGGAATACAGATTTGTGTATTTAAAATTCAAATACAAGTCAGTCGTTTGGTCATTAAAGAGGAAAGATGGGTATGTAGGGAAGGTGGAGGCAGCGCAGCAACTGGTGGCTGAACTCCTGCTGCCACTCCCTGCCTGCGCCCCAGGCCCCTCCCCAGAGGCAGGGGCTGCATTGCTCACCCTTGGTTTAGTAGCAAATGCCGCCCGAGACTCAGACTCGGCTCATGCACCCGTGCACCCGAATGCCCCTGCCTGTGCGGAGTTTATGGTCTAGTACAGGTGACCGGAAGTAAACAAATGACCCACAAATACAAATATGATCATGAAATGTGGCAAGGGCCAGGCGTGATCAGAACGGCATGTTGGGGCCAGAACAGAGGGACAACCTCATTTTGGTGGGCTGTGCTGGAGCAGCTGGCAGTGGGCAGAATGAGGCTTCCTCATCTCCGGTGCAGAGTCTCGGGCTGGGGGCTGGTGGTGGCAGGGACAGGGGACCCTCTCCACTCACTTCTCACTTGATGTCTGGGGTACAGAGAGGAGCAAGACCCCTCCCATTTTAGGGGACTCTCCATCCAGGTAGGGAGACAGACCTCACCCATGATAAGGATTGTATGGGTTTCCTAAGGCGGCCATGACAAATGAATGGAGGGCTTGAAAAAATGGAGACTTATTGCTTCTCAGTTCTGGAGCCTGGGAGCCTGAAATGAAGGACCGTGCTTCCTCTGAAGGCTCTGGGGGAGGATCTTTCCTTTTCAGCCTCTGGTGGTTGCTGACGATCATGGCCTCTTAGACCCATCACCCCAGTCTTCACCTCTGTTATCTCATGGTGTTCTCCCTGTGTGTCTCTCCATCCCTACACGGCCTTTTTACAAGGGTCTCAGTCATTGGATTAGGACCCATGCTAACCCAGGGTGACCTTGTCTTAACTGGGTCATGTTAGCAAAGACTGTATTTCCAAATAAATCTCAGGGGCTGAAAGTTCAACGTATCTTTTTGCAAGGACGCAACTCCACCTACAACAAGGATGAGACCCGTAGGCCCAGGAGCGGGATAGCCTGTGAGAGCTGCAAGGATTCAGGAGATACCTCCAGGGTTTGTGAGGAGCCAGGTACTCGGGGAGGAGGACAGAGAATGAGCAAGTGAATGAATAAAAGACAAAAGAGGCAGGAATGCACAGCGCACACACAGCCATAGGGAAGAGGCTCCCAGGACCTGCTCAGAGCTCCCTTCTAGAACTGTGAGTCCAGGGAAATGAGGCCACCAGGTGTGAAGCCTGCAGCGCATCCTAAAGGGAACCTACTTGCTCCTCCCCTACAGGAAGCGATGGGGGCCCTGAGTGTTCTTGGTCTTCCTCTGTGATCTTCTTCCCTTCTGCCTCTGGCTTTCGGGTGTGGCGACTGCAGAAGGAGGAGTGACTGTTACCGGGGCTCCCTGGATGAGCTAACACATGTCCCTTCAGCCTACAGCCTCTGGCCCTGATGACATGCTCCAAATACTCGAGACTGTCCCTTCCTCCTGTGCTTAGGCCCAATGTGAGTCCAGGGAAATGAGGCCACCAGGTGTGAAGCCTGCAGCGCATCCTAAAGGGAACCTACTTGCTCCTCCCCTACAGGAAGCGATGGGGGCCCTGAGTGTTCTTGGTCTTCCTCTGTGATCTTCTTCCCTTCTGCCTCTGGCTTTCGGGTGTGGCGACTGCAGAAGGAGGAGTGACTGTTACCGGGGCTCCCTGGATGAGCTAACACATGTCCCTTCAGCCTACAGCCTCTGGCCCTGATGACATGCTCCAAATACTCGAGACTGTCCCTTCCTCCTGTGCTTAGGCCCACACCAACCAACTTCTTTTTCCACCCAATCTTTTTTTCCTCACTTATGAATGGAGAAACCTGTGGGTGGGATCACCCCCACCTTATCATCACTTATTCTCAGCATCTAGAGAGGGTCTGCTCAGAGCATGCAGGCAAAAGATATTCTTTTTTTAAAAAATTTATTTAGTTAGTTTTTGCCAGATAGCTCAGTTGGTAAAAGAATCCTCCTGCAATGCAGGAGACCCCAGTTCAATTCCTGGGTCAGAAAGATCCGCTGGAGAAGGGATAGGCTACCCACTCCAGTATTCTTGGGCTTCCCTTGTGGCTCAGCTGGTAAAGAATCTGCTCGTAATGCGGGAGACCTGGGTTCAATCACTGGGGTGGGAAGATCCCCTGGAGAAGGGAAAGGCTACCCACTCCAGTATTCCAGCCAGAGAATTCGTCCATGGGGTCGCAAAGAGTCGGACATGACTGAGTGACTTTCACTGTTCAGGCCTTAGTTGTGGTGTGTGGGATCTAGTTCCCTGATTAGGGATCAAACCCAGGTCCCCTGTACTAGGAGCACAGAGTCTTATCCACTGGACTCCCAGGAAAGTCCCAAGAGATCTTTGACTTAAAGAAAAAACACAGTAAGATGAGAGCATCTGGACAATCACACCCTCAGATTTTGTCCCTGCAGACACCCAGTCCCCCCTGCCCTTCACGTACACTACTGCTCAGGAAGACTGTGCCCAGGTCTTACCACGGCCACTGAGCTAACCTGATGCTTAGGCGAGGCATCTCTCCTTCCTGGGCCTTAGTTGCCTTCTTTGTAGTTTGGAGGTGGTAGTACCCACTTTATAACCTTACATGTGAATAGCTGTCACGAAGCTAGAATTATGCAATTTATTTCAGTTGGAGCGTGTGCACTCCTGCTTTGTAATCTGAGCCCTACGCAAGGCCAGGCAAGGCAAGGTGGACCAGGCAGGCTGCCCACTTCTTGCAGAGGAGGGTGGATCATGTGTAAGGAGTTCACAAGATGAGGAACACTACAAGGGGTGGGGAGATTCAGGCAGCGCTGAGAAGGCATGACCAGGATTTCAGCTGGCTGAAGGGGCAGTAGAGTCCTCCTGAGGACTCTCCTATGAAGAGGAGTTAGCCAGGCAGAGGGAAGGAGAGGAATTCTCTGCAGAGGGAACAGCCTCTTGGACATGAAAGTTCAGGGCTTGCCCTAGAAAGAGAGCAGTCTGATGTAGTTTGAACAAAGAGAGCAAAGAGAACGTGAGAACTGAGCCCAGAGAGACCGGATGGACTCCAGGGGAGAGGCCATTGTATTAGCATTCCATTTGGTTTAGCAAATACAGTCATTTCTCTCACTTCTCTAAAAGAAGTCTGGCAGGAGGAATTCAGAGCTGGTGTGGTGCCTCACAGTGTCAAGGACCCAGACTCTTCCTAATCACTCTGCCATTCTTGATTCCATTCCCAAAGTCACTCATGGCCCAACAGAGCTGCTACAGCTCCAGCCTGGGTCTGCATTCCACCAAATACAAAGGAGCAAGGGATGAGGATGTTTTCTCAAATTAGGGCACGTCCTAGGAATTGTACACAGGGCTTACCAGGTGGCACTGCTGGTAAAGAGCCTGCCTGCCAATGTGGGAGACATAAGAGGTCCAGGTTTGACCCCTGGGTCAGGAAGATCCCCTGGAGGAGGGTACAGCCATCCACTCCAGTACTCTTGCCTGGAGAATCCCATGGACAGAGGTGCCTAGTGGGCTACAGTCCATGGGGTCACAAAGAGTTTGACACAACTGAGTGACTGAGCACAGGCTGTGTATCAATTATCCACTGATGCATAACAAACCGCCCCCAACTCAGTGTCTTAAAACAATAGGTATGTGTTGTAGAGGGGGGTTTCCAGGTGACGCTAGTGGTAAAGAACCCACCTGCCAAAACAGCAGACATGAGAGATGCAGGTTCAATCCCAGGGTCCGAAAGATTCCCCTGGAGGAGGGCATGGCAATCCACTCCAGTGTTCTTGCCTGGAGAATCCCATGGACAGCGGAACCTGGCAAGCTATAGTCCATAGGGTCACAGAGTCAGATATGACTGAAATGACTCAACACACACACAGAAACTGTACACACCATTTCCATTTAAATCCTACTGGAGAGATTTTAGTCTTGTAGTCAAACTTAGCCTCAAAGGAAGCTGGGAAAGGGTCTTTATTACAGATAGCCATGGGTCAGCTAAAAATAAGGAGTTTTATTGTTATGGAAATGGAGGAAGGTGGATATTGAGGATAACTCACGGCCTCCACCGTAGTCACCATGTTTAGTATTTCACTTGATGAGGGCACTCTAGAAAGTCCCGAGAAGCATCATGAATCCACATCCTGGCTCCACTGAGGGGCTTCCTTATCGCTCTTCCAAATAGAGCCCTCATCCCTCCCACCAACACGGTTTATCAAGGGCGTGCCTCCTCTCCTGCATGGGCCTCTTCCCTCCACCCAAGGTGCTGAGGCTGTGGGAGGTCTTCACTGCTGCTAGGATGGGAGGAGGAGGGACCCTGTGTTTGTGACCAGCCCTTGGAGGAACAGAAGCTGTTTAATGACAGGGGACTAGAATGGCAGTCAGGCCCAACTGGAAAAGCAGTCTTCCTGCTGTGGTGCGAACCTGGGAGCCCAGAGTCCTTTCAGTTCAGTTCAGTCGCTCAGTCATGTCCGACTCTTTGTGACCCCATGAATCGCAGCACGTCAGGCCTCCCTGTCCATCACCAACTCCTGGAGTTTGCCCAAACTCATGTCCATTGAGTCGGTGATGCCATCCAGCCATCTCATCCTCGGTCGTCCCCTTCTCCTGCCGCCCCCAATCCCTCGCAGCACCAGGGTCTTTTCCAATGAGTCAACTCTTCGCATCAGGTGGCCAAAGTACTGGAGCTTCAGCATCAGTCCTTCCAGTGAATACCCAGGGCAATGCAGTTGGAATTCCAGACAACCTGTTGACTAGCTCTTGAGACTAGGTTGCTGGTGTCCTTTTATCAAAGACAGTTCCATGGCAATCCCTGCTTTCCGGCCTGGCCCTCCTGGTCTCTCTTTTGGGACCAAAGCCCCAGGCAGCACTAGGCAAAATGTCCGTGCAGTAGGAAAGGTGTCAGATTCTCCTGGGGGCCAGGACCTGGGGGTGCAATGGGAGAAGTCTGCCTTGCTTCTCCCAGGCGCATGAGGCAGGGTGTGGATTCTGCATGGGGTGGTGCCAGGCAGGGTCAGGCACAGAGTCAAGGCGGGGCCCAGAGCACTCAGGTTGGGAGAAAGCTGGATGTTGTCCAGCCTTGGGGTGTTCAAGCCACTCTTGGGGACCCCTGGGAGCTGTAGAGGGGGCTGTGGAGGAGCCAGGGGCTCCTTTGAATGCTCCCACCAGCTTTCAAAAGTGAGCTTCCACACACATTCCATTTGAAGGAAGATCTCTGTGACTGGAAGGCTTCCCCGGTGGCTCAGAGGTTAAAGCATCTGCTTCCAATGCCAGAGACCCGGATTCGATCCCTGGGTCAGGAAGATCCCCTGGAGAAGGAAATGGCAATCCATTCCAGTATTCTTGCCTGGAGAATCCCATGGATGGAGAAGCCTAGTAGGTTACAGTCCACGGGGTCGCATAGAGTCGGACACGACTGAGCGACTTCACCTACCTACCTACCTCTGTGACTGGAAAACCCAGGACTTCTGCTGGCTGCTCAGTGAGCAGCTGACAGGAACTGGGCAGGGAAGATGGCAGCAACTTGCCTGTGGTCTGCGCTGCTTCTGCTGCCCCATCGCCAGGCCGTCTGGGTGCGAGGGTGCAGACCGGTCGTCTCTGGAGTCTGCTGTCCCCATGCCTGCTTGCTTGAGGGGGAGCAGTCTCTGACCCTCCCTGGACCTCAGTCTCTTGCACTTGGTGAAGGAGGAGGCTGAGTGAGAAGCTCCTGAAGATCTTTTAGCTCAAACTCCCATGATCCTATTATCTACTTCATGCCCCGTTTCCCCACTTAAAGAAATTAAGAAATAGGGCAGCACTGAAGATAATAGCTCATTTATGTCCCCAAAGGATTTCAAAGGCCTTTACAGCATGCAAGCAAAATACTGCTCAAGTTCGGCTGTGGCCGGCCTGCCCGCGGCCTTGCTCCCACCTTACCCCCATTCGGAAATGGGGGTGTGGCGGGCCGGCCCCAGGGCCTGGGCCAAGGTCACAAGGGGGTCAGGAGGCAGAGGCTGCCCTCCAGGCCATTCTCTTCCTCCCCACGCTGTGCTCTGCACCCTGTCAGCTCTTGAATGGACTCTTGAGAAAACCAGGTTTTCCCTTCAAGTGTTTTTGTGTAAAAATCGGTTTCTACTCATGATTTCTTAGGCCCCAGGTTTACTTACTTTGTCTTAACTTCCTCACTCATCTTCCCTGGTGGCTCAGATGATAAAGTATCTGCCTACAATGCGAGAGACCTGGGCTCCATCCCTGGGCTGGGAAGATCCTCTGGAGAAGGAAATGGCAACCCACTCCAATGCACTTGGAAATCCCAGGGATGGAGGAGTGTGGTAGGCTACCGTCCCTGGGGTCGCAAAGAGTCGGACACGACTGAGCGACTTCACTTTCACTTTTCACTTCACTTTCTTAACTTAGAGCCACCCGGGCAAGTCCCTCAGAGCGCCCCTCAAGGAAATAGCAGGTTTTCCCACAAGGCTTGTCTTCCAAGAGCCGGCGGTGTGAGTGGAGCGTCCCACCGGCCCGGGACTGCCTGTGGTTCTGTCCTGCGTATTTTCCCTGTGACTTCTTCTGTTCCTGGAAACCCTGAACGCAGCCCAGAATCAGCCCAAGTAGATGGCAGCACAGTCACACCTCACTCGTGTGAACAGGGTGGGTCTCAGAGCTTTGCTACTTACAGACTCAGGGCCACGTGACCTTGGCCGATGACACTTGGAGAACCTGCCTTGGTGAACAGATAAGAGGGATGCGTGATAACCCCACTGAGCTCAGCTGTACCTACGTCAGTGGATTCAAAGTGCTTGATGAGTTCCTCTCTCCAGTAGTCCCCGCCTCTGGTCCTTTTCTTTAAATTACAGAAACTTAGCACATCAGAGCCGAAAGGACTTCAGGGAGGTGTTCACTCAGCCCCTCCATTTCACAGAGGTGGAGACTGAGTCTCCAAGGGCAGAGTCGCAGGAGGAGAGAAGTAGCCCAGAGACCTTTCCGCACCTGCAGAAAGAGAAAGAGTTAAATCGAGGTCAGCTTCTATGGTACCCAGGATGGGGGTCACGAGGGCCTGGGATCTGCCCGACTGCCCACTGTGTCCCTGGGGCTGACCCAGAGCTAGAGCTCAGTAAGCAGATGGGAGTTCTAGCACATTCTAACTCAGAAGGGTCAAGAGAGTTGTGGCTTTGCTGCGCTGCCAGTCTAGAAAATCCCTCCTTCTCTGGGGTTTGAACGTGGCGTTGAAGATGAGCGCTCTTAATTTCCACCTCCTTCAGTCACAGAGGAAGCAAAGGCCAAGTCTTCTGGCAAAAAAGGCGGCTCTAGTCTGCTGCTGCTGCTAAGTCACTTCAGTCGTGTCCGACTCTGTGCAACCCCATAGACGGCAGCCCACCAGGCTCCCCCGTCCCCGGAATTCTCCAGGCAAGAACACTGGAGTGAGTTGCCATTTCCTTCTCCAATGCAGGAAAGTGAAAAGTGAAAGTGAAGTCACTCAGTCGTGTCCGACACTTCACGACCCCATGGACTGCAGCCGACCTGGCTCCTCTGTCCACAGGATATTCCAGGCAAGAGTACTGGAGTGGGTGCCACTGCCTTCGCCGGCTCTAGTCTAGGTGTTATTGATAAGAAGATAGAAAGGAGTGCACCTCAGTCCTCCAGCCAGACCTGCTGTTTGCAAAGTCTCCACGGGAGCCGTGCCCGCCCGGAAGTGGTGCCCGTGCCCGACTTCTTCCATGCCTTAGCTGCTCCCTGACTCCAAGCACTCGTGAATCGGGTTCACCTTTGTTCTCTGGGTCCTTGATTCATGTGGGGAGGCCAGGTTGTCAAGTCACAGCCCAGCGCTCAGGGGCCCATGGGCAGGTAGAGGAGCATTGCCTCTCATTGTCATGATGAGCTGACCTTCAGGGCAGGGAACATGCCTCTGTGTCTTGGGTCTTCTTGAACTTTCTGAGTGGAGTTTCAGAGGTTTCATGAAGTTGCTGGGGCCACTGATGAGAGGGTGACCTGCAGACTCATTTCTCAGAGGGCCTGAGGGCTGGCTCTCCTCCCTCAGCTGCTTCCCTACAGACAAGAGGCCTTCCAAGACCTTCTTGTCCTCCCCACCCCCAACCAGAAGTTTGCTTGACCAAGTATCCTTAAGAATTACCCAAAGCATATTTTGGTGTGGTGGGCTTCCCAGGTGGCTCAGTGGGGAAGAATCCACCTGCCAAGCAGGAGATACAGGTTTGATCCCTGGGTTGGGAAGATCCCCTGGAGGATGAAATGGCAACCCACTGCAGTACCCTTGCCTGGGAAATCCCATAGACAGAGGAGCCTGTCAGGCTTTACACCATGGGCTCGCAAAGAATCAGACATGACTTAGCAGCTAGATAGCAACAACAAAGCTTTAGAGAAAAAGCTGTAAGGACACAGAATACATGCACTGTAATGTGACCCCATGGAGGCTCACTTTGTGGGATCCCTAGAGGGCCCTTCGGGATGCCCCCTCACTCCCAGGTGAGGTGACCACCCAGGCCTGTGATTTTGGGTCATTTCCACTCCTCACTGTAACATGCCTTCCTCCATCTAGTGCTTGGTGCAGAAATTTTAGGATTGGTTTACAATTGGATTTTGTTGTCTTTAAAAGAGGCCAGAGACTAGAGGTACCATGAAGTCTCCTTTGGTGGCTTCAAAATGTTGTCCTTGGGCTCCCTCTGACAACTGAGCTGGCTGGGGGCCCCCAGGAGTATAGACAGAATCACCAGAAGAAGCAAGGCTGATGGATCCCTCTTCGTACCTCCTCACTGGGCTCCAGGCTGGAGGCTGGTTGCCCAGGTTTCCTCATTAGGCCATCAGGGTGCTTCAGGAGCTAAGAAAGAGCCCTGGCCCAGGATTTGGGAGGGCTGGGCGCTCTGATCCCTGCTACACCCCTCGCAGGCTCTTGGGGGTCTGTTTCTGACAAGAGAAGGGTGGATGGGTGGGGTCTTTGGAACTCGCTCTGCTTCTCAGCCCTCTGAGTCTCTGCTTGCCCAGGGCGCCTCTGCTTTGCCACCTGCCCCTGCTTCTCCTGCTGTGTCCTTCCCGGCAGTTTCCTGCCTTCTTGCCAGAGGAGGGGGAGGGGGATTTCTCTTTGGAGCCAGACGGAGGTGAGAAGGGAGAGCACTTGGATGGCAGGTGGCCTGAGCCTAGTCTTTAAAGCTCCATTGTGGACTCTTCCAGAACCCATCTCCTATCTGTGTTACCCACCCCACACCCTTGACTCAGAGTCACATAGGGTCAAGGGCCCAGGGGTTCTGTTTGGGGGTGACCACTTTTTGCCTCCAGAAGACTCTCAGTCAGTTCAGTTCAGTCGCGCAGTCGTGTCCGACTCTTTGCGACCCCATGAATCTCAGTACGCCAGGCCTCCCTGTCCATCACCTACTCCCAGAGTTCACTCAGACTCATGTCCATTGAGTCCATGATGCCATCCAGCCATCTCGTCCTCGGTCGTCCCTTTCTCCTCCTGCCCCCAATCCCTCCCAGCATCAGGGTCTTTTCCAATGAGTCAACTCTTCGCATAAGGTGCCCAAAGTACTGGAGCTTCAGTTTTAGCATCATTCCTTCCAAAGAAATCCCAGGGTTGATCTCCTTCAGAATGGACTGGTTGGATCTCCTTGCAGTCCAAGGGACTCTCAAGAGTCTTCTCCAACACCACAGTTCAAAAGCATCAATTCTTCTGCGCTCAGCCTTCTTCACAGTCCAACTCTCACATCCATACATGACCACAGGAAAAACCATAGCCTTGACTAGACGGACCTTAGTCGGCAAAGTAATGTCTCTGCTTTTGAATATACTATCTAGGTTGGTCATAACTTTTCTTCCAAGGAGTAAGCGCCTTTTAATTTCATGGCTGCAGTCACCATCTGCAGTGATTTTGGAGCCCAAAAAAACAAAGTCTGACACTGTTTCTACTGTTTCCCCATCTATTTCCCATGAAGTGATGGGGCCAGATGCCATGATCTTCGTTTTCTGAATGTTGAGCTTTAAGCCAACTTTTTCACTCTCCTCTCTCACTTTCAACAAGAGGCTTTTTAGCTCCTCCTCACTTTCTGCCATAAGGGTGGTGACATCTGCATATCTGAGGTTATTGATATTTCTCCCAGCAATCTTGATTCCAGCTTGTGTTTCTTCCAGTCCAGCGTTTCTCATGATGTACTCTTCATATAAGTTAAATAAGCAGGGTGACAATATACAGCCTTGACGTACTCCTTTTCCTATTTGGAACCAGAAGACTCTAGAGGAGGCTTTTCTCTACTAAGCGAACGCATGTAGTTGTTTCTTTATATGGATGTGGGCCCTTGTTACGCAGAGTCCCAAGTTCAAAATCTGGCCAGGGTAACTTTTATGGCCTTGGACATCTCACTTCACTCTGGGTTTCCACATCCTCAGACTAACTTCATGGTTAGACTGTCCTGAGAGTACAGGGTGTAGGCAAGGGGTAGGAACAAGGACAGAAGAGTTATCCAGCAAGGGGGTCACCCTGCAGGAAGTGAGAATCACCTGCAAAGGAAATGTCGTATCTTGTGACCAAACCAAAGTGAGACTTGTCAGTACAAGTTGGGGTCTAACTAAGTGATGGGTCTTGTGAGACAGGCTTAAGCCTTGCGGAAGATAAGGGGGCATGAGCTGGGACCAGCTGGCAGTGTTACTACCTCCTGTTCCCTCAAGCCCATCCCAGGCCTGGACGATACCTGGGTCTTCTCAAGTGCCCCTCAGATGCTGTAGTTCATGTTATGAGATGCCCTCAAGATCTTGGTGAGGGTCCTGGAGAGTTGCTCCCTGGTTTTCTTGTGCTCTTAGTAAGTGGAGTGTCCAGCAGTGTCTTCTGGAGGATCCTGGGAGAACTTGATGCCTAGTGATATCATTGATATCAATGACGAACCTGGGTCTCCTGCATTGCAGGCAGACTCTTTCCTGTCTGAGCCACCAGGGAAGGCCCATGTTGATAGTGCAGTGATTATTAAACACTGGAGTCCTGACTGAGAGGAAGAGTTGGATTTCTGAAAAGCTTCTAAACTGGAAGAAACGTGTTTCTTTCTGGAAGGGCTCAAGTGCAGCTCTGCCTTGGGACTATTCTCTACCTTTCTTAGTTCTGAGATTAGGTCAAGTTCATTCATTCACTCTTGTATTCGTTTACTTAACACACACGTATGGATTGTCCCCTATCTGTCGGTGCTGTGTGCTAAGGGCTAGGGAAATAAGAGCAATCAAAACAGTCTTGGAGAGTGAAAATGCAAGTCTAGTAGGAGGCCTTCTGTGTCTTGCTGGAGAGAATGTCTTGCTGCAACTGGCTTAGGGCCCACTCCTCCTGTTGGGCTTCTGGGATTCACACCAAGAGGAAATTCATCATATACTTAATTTCCAAGAAAAAGGAAATAAATCAGCAAACGAAGCAACACTGTGGACCTTATAAAGCAAACACAACAGGCAGACACTGGTGTTGGAAAGATGAAAGGCTTCTTCCAGGCTGCCCATCTGCTGGGGGATGTGGGATCTCTCCTACAGATGCTGAGTTTTGGGAGTTTTCCAGAAACCTTTTGGGATTTAGCTTCCTATTCAACTGGTTCAACTCTCTGCAGATGTAGTGTAGAACAGATGACCCCTGAGGTCTCCATCTGCTTTAAAATTCAACAGTGCAGGGATTTTCAGGATCTGGGCTCAAAGTGGAGGATTGTATTAATGTTCGGTTCGGGTGGTGGGGAACAACTTGTGCAGAGTAGTGACCTGGAAAGGAAGTGGGCTCCTGCTAGGAAGAAGAGTGGCTTTCTGTTCCAAGCATCTGAGCCAAAGACTTATGCTGATTCTCTCTGAGGCAGGGTAGAATTGGCTCTTGAATTACAGATGGGTCTACTGGAGTCATAATTAGGCAATTTCAATGAAAAGGTGACCCCCAAACGGGGCCTTCAAACTTATGTTGCATAGAGCTTCTAGCATGGAGCAAGATGTGTTTACCCACCTGACCTTGGTTTTCTCCCACCAGCAGCTATGGCTTTGTGTTTCAGTCATTACTAGACACCAGCTCCCCTGAATAGCAGCTTAGGGGTGTGCTTCTCCAGCCTTCTTGAGCATCAGCCTCTCTTCAGTGATTTCAACAAATCAGGCTGCTGGGCTCTATTCCTGGATATCTATTGCAGCTAGGCTGGGACGGGGCAGACATCTTTATTTTCTAACCACCTCCCTGCTTGACTTTGATTCCTGTTAGGGTTGAGAACTTTGGGCCAACAAATCTCCAGGTGTGGTCCCCTGAGCAGTGCCCTCCCCAGGGGCACATGTTGAACATGCAGGTTCCTGGGCCCCAGAGCTACTGAATAAGAATCTGCATGGTAATTTGGATGCACACAAATGGTGGAGAACCACCTCTCCAGGGCCTGTCCACCTGCCCCTGTGCCCGTGCAAAGAAGTCCTTCCGGGGGGAGTTCGTTGGAGGTTCACTGTGGGTTCATCCCTGGAGATGTACATTACACCCATCTGATGTGGCTGAGACTGGCTTGGGTGTGGACTCCTGAACAGAGACTAGATATGTTGGTTAGATCATTCGCTCTCCCCTACACCCTGCCCACATCATCACCTAAACCCCAGGGGTCCTGAGTGGGAAACCAAGACTTTCAGGGCAGGACCTAGTCAGGGGATAGAGGAGCAGGAAAAAGGCCATGGGTGTCCCCACTTCCTTGGGGGCCAGGGGGACCCAGAGCATCCTGGTCACAGTTTGGCGCCAGTGTTATCCTTGGCACCCTTGGCTGTCCAGGAGAAGTCAGCTGGCCTTCTCCAGCTGTCTCAGTTCTGCAGTCCTGTTGTCCAGGACAACTCCATGGAGCTGAGTCTTTCCAGGCACTCAGGGGCCCTGAAGCACTAGCCGTGGACCAAGGCCTGACTGTGAGTAAAAAAAGTGGTCTGGCTCTGCCTAGTGTCTAGTACATTCTGGGGTTCAGACCCCAGTTTTGCCATTCACTGGCCAAGTGGACCCCTCTGAACCTCCCCATCCTCAGGTTTGTTTACTCTTATCCCATCAACCAATATCTATTTATTAAGTGCCTACTCAACGATGGGCTGGACGTGGCCTCTTGTCATTGTTGAGAGCTGGTTACAGAGCCCTGGATGGGCCCTGTCAGGAAGCCCTGGGGACCAGATCGTTTTTAGGGTAGCACAAGGGAGTATCTAAACAGAAGTGCCACGGGGGCAGCGCTGGTGGCTGAACAGTGGTGGCAGGTCCTTGCAGGTTGGACTGTCTGCTGTGTCCAGGGGTCCTCTGGAACCCACCAGGTCTTGCATGGGATCCTTTAGGGCATGCTGATCAGGGTGGCAGCATAGTTTTCTGGAGGCAGCCTGGATGGAGAATGGGGAGCCCAGTTTAATGCCAACCCTGCCTCTCCTTTGCTGTGCCTCCCTAGGGAAGTCACTTCAGTTCTTCATGCGTCAGTGCTGGGAGCCTTAAGCCTGCCACTGCCCCTCCCAGAAGCCCATGCAGGGACCCCAAAAAGTAGTGCACGGGACAGCTTGGAAAGCAGCCTCTGTGACATTAAGCGTGGCACCGTCATCTCCACCATCCCTGTGTGGGCCCCTATGTGAGCTCACTCCCACTTCCCCCACATTCTAGCTTATTTTGTCCTGGAGGAGAGGGCCATCAGCTATAGAATGAGTCCGTGTCTCCATGGCAACAGGAAGACAGAGCCTTGGGAGGGCTGGCCTGAGGGGTTAGTTTCCTGTTGGGACGTGGTGGAGGGGAGACGGGGCTGGGAAGCAGGTCATCTCTTGCTCTGGCTACAGGAACCAAAGGCTCTGCTGCCTCTGGCCGAGCCGTTTTATCCATGCATGTTATTATAAAACCTGAAAAGGACAAGATCTGTGTTTCCTTTAATCGAGCCACACTGCAGAGCTGTTATGTAAGGGCTGCGTGGTGTCCAGGAAGCCTCTGGGGCACAGGGGAAAGGAGATTTCTCACCTCTGCAGCCTCTGCCTCGCCTTCTCTTCCCAAAGCCTTGTAGGGGCACCACCAGCCCTCCTGTGTGTGTGTGTGTGTGTGTGTGTGTAGGAGGAGGATATGCCTTCTATGTCACACACAGTAAACTGAGCAGAAGAGCCTTCTGCCACTCACTCGGCCCCTGCCAGGCTGCGGTCTCCTCTAGGGGCCTCTGGGGCCATGAGCTGGATACCAGGGCTCTGGGTCTGGTGTGGCTGGTGCTCAGCCTTGGGGGTGGTGAGTCCAGCCAGAGCCTGGAGGTAATAATGGGGTACATTTCCTCTGGAGCTCTACCGCGCTTCTAAGCATCCGCTATTCCTTTTGCGTCCTGACAAGCACCCGTGAGGACGGCTGGCCCACCAGGCAGCTGAGGAAAGTGAGGCCCAGCGGAGCCGAGGGAGCTTGGCGATGGCCCCGTGGAGGGCCCTATGCAGGCCCCCGGCTCCCCGGTGGCCATGGTGTCCTGGCTGGGATGACAGGCTGACCTGCCTGCCTCCCACTCGCCATTGATGAGCCAGTGGACAGCGATGTGACGATCGAGAGCACAGTGTGGGGGACACAGAGCGTTAATAGACCCCCGCTGATGCCGAGGATGGAGCTGAGCACCCCTGCAGTGGCTCAGGGGCTCCGGGCAGCCGGCAGTGGCCGCCTGAGAGGAGGCACGTGCACCCAGCCCTCCGGTTCTTCCCTGGGACCCCGGCTGTAGGAGGCGTTGTCATCTGCACCCCGCGTGTGGGAGTCCGGGCTCAGGGCGGCCTCAGCCCCCAGCCCCATGGCCGTGAGTGCCCCTGGCGGCTGCCTGCTTTCCTGAAGCAGACAGACAGTGGCTCCCAAAGAAGGGCTGTGTGGTGCCCGCGCTGCGGTTCCCATGGCAAACCCAGGCCCCCCGTGTGTCTCTTTCCTCCTGGGGTATTTTCCTCCCCTCTGTGTGAGAACGGCCAGGCTGGTTCCCCCACCTCCCCTCCCCACCAAGTGCCCCCAAATGGAGCCCTTCTCACAAACAGGAGAACCGGGGCCCAGGCAGCTTGTGTACCAGCCAGGCAGCTTTGAAACTTGTTGTAGTTTCATCAGTTAATTAACTAATTAACCACTTTTTATTGTGGTAAAATGTACGTAATATAAAGTTTAGCATTTTAACTCAGTGCACAGTTCAGAGGTGTTAAGCACATTCATGGAGTTGTGTGACCATTCCCCTATCCATCTCCACTCATTTTTCATCTTCCCAAACTGAAACTGCTCCCGATAAACACCAGCTCCCAGCCCCTCTCTGCCAGCGCTGGTAACCTCTCCTCTACTTTCCATCTCTATGATTTTCCCTAGCAGGGACCTCCTGTAAGTGAAATTATACAGTGCTCATCCTTTCATGATCGGCTCCTTTCACAGAGTAATGTCCTCAATTTTCATCCAC
Organism: Aepyceros melampus; assembly: GCA_006408695.1. NCBI lineage: Eukaryota > Metazoa > Chordata > Mammalia > Artiodactyla > Bovidae > Aepyceros > Aepyceros melampus. The sequence continues at coordinate 282,684 of SJXQ01008510.1, forward strand.
GTTTCACCATCTGTTAGAATGTCCTTCCCCAGACAGAAAAAGGTGGCCTTTTGCCTTTTCTTTTGCTCTAATTCTTTGGTTTTTAAACAAATGAAGCAAGGGACTCTTCCTCCAGCTATTTATTTTCTGAAACAAAATCGTACCTGGAACCCCAGGATGTAAGGCACCCCAAGCAGAGGCTCTCTGGCTGAACAAGGTGAAGGGGGGACCCGACACCTGAAGACCCTTGGCAGAAGCTCCCGGGGGCAGGGCAAGACTTCTGCCCCTGTTGCACCTGCGTGTCCCAGAGAGGAGGCGACAGTTTGGTTCACGATGGGCTCCTCTGCAGGCAATAGGGGCCTGGGTTCCCTCCTGTCTCCTTTGCTTTCCTCCTAACCACCTTTTCCTGCCTCTGGGCCCCAGCCAGGACCCCAGGATTTAACACAAGGGAAAATCCAGAGAAATTAAAGACATCGCTTGCCTGGGGGGTTTGGAGTTTCTCCTTGCAAACCTCCCCAGGCTGCCTTGATCGCATCTGTCTGTCTGAGTCTCTTCTGGGACCTGGTGGAAGCCCCCTGCCTCCCACTCCCCTCTGTTATCTCCCATCTCTCTCTACGCTCAGAGTCTTCGAGCACCTTCCAGGCTGCCCATTCTGTTCTGCTCCCACTGGCCTCATTTATATATTGACTCTAGATCATTCCTTTCCTTTTCTGCAAAGATTTCTGGTCCTGAGTTCTGTTTCCTTAGCATCTTGTGAGTATTAATTAACTGCAGCATTAAGTCCAATGTTAGTTGCTGCATGAGTTTATGTGCTCTGGGGAGTTCCCCATTTATCAGATGGCGGCTCCCTGCAGTTTTACGTGAGGTCTGGAGCACACAGAACTTCAAGCCCTACTTTAAGAACTTCAAGGCAAGGTGGGGGCAATATTTCGGGAGAGGAGAACCACGTGGAGTAGATACCTTTGGATGTTCCGAAATCCATCACGGCAACCACCGACTCTGCTACATGACACACAGCTGTGTACAGATCATTGCTTCCGTCCCAGGTCTTGGGCTGAGAGCTGGTGGTTTAGCCCCGCTAAGTTGTGTCTGACTCTTGCTACCTCATGGCTCCTGGATTCTCCAGGCAAGAACACTGGAGTAGGTTGCCATTTCCTTCTCCAGGGGATCTTTCCGACCGAGGAACTCAACCCTGGTCTCCTGCATTGCAGGCAGATTCTTTATCAACTGAGCTACAGGGGAAGCCCTGGGCTAAGAGCTGGGAAAACAGCAAAACAGGCTTAGATTCCTCTGCCCTCAATGAGAGCACGGTTTGGGGCAAGTTACTTCCTTTCCCTTTGCTTCTGTTTCCTTATCTGTAAAATGGGATGTAATCTCTTGGGTTGTATGGGGATGAATGTGATGGAGCCTGAGGAATGCTCCGAAGGGGTGGGCACAGTTGGTCACAGCCAACACTGGCCACTCTGAGCCTCCCCCTACCTGTGTCTGAGGGGACCACAGACTCTTCTGTGCATCGCAGTTGGGCCCCTAGCTTCAAACAGCAGCACAGCCGTCACCTAACACCTGTGCTGCCTGTCCACTTTGTCCTGTCTACAATTAACATACAATGAGGAGGGAACTGACATTAGCTGAGTACCTTCTCTATGTCAGCGTCTCTGTGAGGTAAGCGTTAGTTTGCCCATTGTACCGACAAGGACACTGAGATTCTGAGTGTTGCAGAGCATGCCTGGGACAACATGGTCAGGACATGGTGGAGGCCACATGTCCTGTCCTTCACCTGCCAGGCAGGTGAAGAGGAGGAACATAGATGCAAAGGAAATAGTAGAAGCGGTCCCTTGGGGAGATATCTTTGCGAGGAGTCTTTTGAAGCTTCCTGGGTGTGGGACTTCACCTGTGCATGAAATGTTAGACCTAATATCCCCAATGTGTGGGATGTTGCAAAATCATGGCCTTGTGACTTGCAAAGGAATTTCTTTCGGGCCTCAATCCAGTTAATCTGAAGTAATTCAGCAAGCACCTGTTGAGAGTCTTCTAACTGCAGGGACTGGGAGAGACTCAAACATGTGCAACCTACCCCTACCCCTAGGAGCATCTAGGCTACTGGAAGGAGGCAGCTGGACATCGGATATGCACCTAGAGAAGTTCAGATGTGGCCATTGTATCTGAACCCCAACTCAGCGCATGGTCTGACAATGGGTTATTTTAAATTGTGAACGTATTTATAGGGAAGACGTTAAGAAGCTATAGATTGCATACCATTTCATTACATCTTCAGTAGATAACTTAATGAAAAGAAGAATGTTTCATAAAACTGAGACTGGAAATATTTGACTTGTAGTTAATGTCATCTCTCTCTCTCCCTCCTTCCTCTTCTCCTCCCTTCTTCCTTCTTTCTTTCTCTCACTTCCTCGCTTCAGCAGGTATTTGTTGGAACTTACTATGTGCTAGACACATAATGAATAAGGAGCTTTCAGGAGATGAGGGAGGCAGACAAATAAGAGGCAATATCAAACTTATGAATAAAAATATCTATTTAAAAAGGCAATATCAATATAGCTTCAAAGTGACTCTGCACAGAGATGTGAGAGTACCCAGGAGGGTACCCAGTCAAATCTAGGGCAGGGAGAGGCTGGAGGAAGTTTCCTGGGAAGAAGTGGTGTGGGAGAGATAACTGGTGTGGGAGAGATAACTGGTGTGGGAGAGATAACTGGTGTGGGAGAGATAACTGGTGTGGGAGAGAGAGACAGTAGTATTTTGTCAGGTGAAGTGATGGAAGATAGGGTGGGGAGAAAGGGTACGAGGCAGAGAGAAAAGCTCTGTGAACCGAATGTATAGGAGGTCAAGAGAGAGGGTAATTTTGCTTGAGGGTAGAAGCATGGGAGATAGACAAAGCTTTAGGGAAAGGCTGGTGTTTGGGGCTTTGTAGGATGAGTAGGAGTTTGATAACCAAAGATTGAGGGCACTCTGGGCAGAGGAAGTGGTGTGAGCCCATGAATGCATTAGGGTATGAAGTTCAGGCCACCACTAGGATGAAGAGTATAAGAAAGTGTGACTTGACATGATGAGACCTCTGAGAGGATGATCTGGGAAGGAGGTCTGCTCGCAGGTGATGGAGGGCTGCATGAGGGAGGGGGCACAGGAGTGGAGAGGCAGATATGTTCAAGAGGCATTTGGGGAGAGGGTGGTGGATCTTGGCAGCTAAGTCTCAGTAATTGAGGCCAGTGGAAAATCACCTTGGGGGTTGCATTTTGACTAACTTCCATCGCCAACTTCCTTACTGCTCCACGGCACCCCCAGCCATTTATCACCTTGTATGGAGGGAGCAAGTACAAGGGTATACAGTACCACGCAGTACTCCTCATCTGTACACTACTGCACAGTAGCTTCTCCCTTTGCCCACACTGCAGACAAAAAAATAAGGCTGAGTGTCTGCAGAAGTCCACATAGCACAAGGCCTAACAGTCAGGCTCCCGGGGCACACCCTCTAGAACATTCTGAGCATGCTCTGTGGGAGGTGCTTGGTAAAAAGTGGTGGCTTTTTGCACATCTTTCTCTAATCAGTACCCAGACTGGAAAGGCTTAGGGGAGCTTGAGTGGAAGCTCTGAGGTGTCTTTTCTGCAGGTGTCTAACTTCCCTCCCCCTCCTCTTCCCCTAGTACTGCTTAGATGGATAAACAGTTGAAAATAACCCTGTGTCAACTGGTGGGACCCTGGTGCCTCTATGGGACTCACCTGCTCCTAATTAGGACTGGGCGGGAGGAGAGTGTGCACCAAGGAGCAGCTGCAGTGTCTGGTCCCCAGGACCCATGGGTGTGCAGGAGGCAGTGAAGGAAGGAGAAGGCTTTGGGGCTTCACATCCCTGCTAGAAGTCCCTGTCCCCCAACCCTGCCCCCTGGTTTCCCCCCGCCAAGATAAGGTAGGATGTGGAAAATGCAATGGCCCTAAGCATGCTCTGTGGGAGGTGCTTGGTAAAAAGTGGTGGCTTTTTGCACATCTTTCTCTAATCAGTACCCAGACTGGAAAGGCTTAGGGGAGCTTGAGTGGAAGCTCTGAGGTGTCTTTTCTGCAGGTGTCTAACTTCCCTCCCCCTCCTCTTCCCCTAGTACTGCTTAGATGGATAAACAGTTGAAAATAACCCTGTGTCAACTGGTGGGACCCTGGTGCCTCTATGGGACTCACCTGCTCCTAATTAGGACTGGGCGGGAGGAGAGTGTGCACCAAGGAGCAGCTGCAGTGTCTGGTCCCCAGGACCCATGGGTGTGCAGGAGGCAGTGAAGGAAGGAGAAGGCTTTGGGGCTTCACATCCCTGCTAGAAGTCCCTGTCCCCCAACCCTGCCCCCTGGTTTCCCCCCGCCAAGATAAGGAGGATGTGGAAAATGCAATGGCCCTGGCAAGTCATTCAGCCAAGGAAAACTCTCTTCCTTTGTGAGGGCATCTAGTCCAGGTGATTTTAAGCTTCTTGACCCTGCTTTGGCCACCTGATGCAAAGAACTGACTCACTGGAAAAGACCCTGATGCTGGGAAAGATTGAAGGCAGAAGGAGAAGGGGATGACAGAGGATGAGATGGTTGGATGGCATCACCGACTCAATGGACATGAGTTTGAGCAAGCTGCAGGAGTTGGTGATGGACAGGGTAGCCTGGCATGCTGCAGTCCATGGAGTCGCAGAGTCGGACATGACTGAACTGAACTGACCCTGCTTTGACAGACATAATACCTTCTCCTTCAAATGGAACTCGAAACTTAAGAGAACAAATCAATCCATAGGACAAAGTGCTGGTTTCTTTTCAGGGCTGATATTCTATCCCTCCCGCTACTGGGCGGCCCTTCCTACTTATTTCCTAGGACACACCTCCTCCACCCCTCGCCATTTTACAGGTGAGGGAATAAGCCTAGATAGGTTGAGTGACCTGCCTGAGGTCACATAGTAATTTTGGCCTTTGAGCCGTCATCTCCTTCCCCTGAGCCCTTCTCTTTCACCAGGCCTACCTGGCAAGGTTCCTCCTTTAGGCCACCTTCTCTCTGCTGGGGGCTCCCTCTGCTAACTGCAAAGGTCTGGCCTCTCCAGGGGTAGCCACAGTTTAGGTAGCCACACTGGGGAGCCAATGAGCTTTCTGAACCTAAAGGATGTGACTCAGGACACAGAAGGGGAGGAGAGGCTTAATGCAAAGGGTTGCTTCCAGATGTTTCCCTGTGGGTAGTTACCTACTGAGTCAGTTGCAGAAGGGGCTATCCTGCCCCAGGGTCCTTGGCCGGCAGGCAAGTTCCTGCCACTGATGCCAAAATACTAGGTGCACAGTCTCAGAGACAGAGTTTTGGGTGAAACAGAAAAGAATGGTTTTGTTTCCCAGGTAAAAGGGAACACAATGAGCTCCTCCTTCCAAAGTGTGTGTCCCAATCCTGGAGGATCTGGTGAAGAGTTTTTAAAAGCAATGGCTCAAGGGTGGGTTGCTGATATGATTAGGGTGTGTGGAGGGCCTATATTCCTTTAATCTATTCTCAGATAATTTCCAGTTCAGTTCAGTTCAGTCGCTCAGTTGTGTCCGACTCTTTGCAACCCCATGATTAGCAGCATGCCAGGCTTTCCTGTCAATCACCAACTCCTGGAGTTCACTCAGATTCATGCCCATCGAGTCAGTGATGCCATCCATCCATCTCATCCTCTGTCGTCCCCTTCTCCTCCTGCCCGCAGTCCCTCCCATGGGGTCACAAAGAGTCAGACTGAACAGCAACAACAACAGACAATCTCTTCATGAGCTTCTCTGGTTCCTTTAATCTGGCCTCAGATGGTCTTCTCAGAATGAAGAATGCTGAATCATCCATTTGTTTCGGGTTTTAGTTCTATAGTTCCTTCACTCACCTAGAGCCGGACATCCTGGAATGTGAAGTCAAGTGGGCCTTAGAAAGCATCACTACAAACAAAGCTAGTGGAGGTGATGGAATTCCAGTAGAGCTATTTCAAATCCTGAAAGACAATGCTGTGAAAGTGCTGCATGTAATATGCCGGCAAATTTGGAAAACCCAGCAGTGGCCACAGGACTGGAAAAGGTCAGTTTTTATTCCAATCCCAAAGAAAGGCAATGCCAAAGAATGCTCAAACTACCGCACAATTGCACTCATCTCACATGCTAGCAAAGTAATGCTCAAAATTCTCCAAGCCAGGCTTCAATAGTACATGAACCAAGAACTTCCATATAGTCAAGCTAGATTTAGAAAAGGCATAGGAACCAGAGATCAAATTGCCGACATCCATTGGATCATCGAAAAATCAAGAAAGCTCTAGAAAAATATCTACTTCTGCTTTATTGATTGTGCCAAAGCCTTTGACTAAGTGGATCACAACAAACTATGGAAAATTCTTTAAGAGATGGGAATACGAGACCATCATACCTGCCTCCTGAGAAATCTTATCCTGGTCAAGAAGCAACAGTTAGAATTGGATATGGAAAAACAGACTGGTTCCAAATAGGGAAAGAAATATCTCAAGGCTGTATATTGTCACCCTGCTTATTTAACTTATATGCAGACTATATCAGATGAAATGTTGGGCTGGATGAACCACAAGCTGGAATCAAGATTGCCAGGAGAAATATCAGTAACCTCAGATACACAGATGACACCACCCCTATGGCAGAAAGCAAAGAACTAAAGAGCCTCTTGATGAAAGTGAAAGAGGAGAGTGAAAAAGTTGGCTTAAAACTCAACATTCAGAAAACTAAGATCATAGCATCTGGTCCCCTCATTTTATGGCAAATAGATGGAAAGAATAAGAGACTTTATTTTCTTGGGCTCCAAAATCACTGCAGATGGTGACTGCAGCCATGAAATTAAAAGACGCTTGCTCCTTAGAAGGAAAGCTATGACCAACTTAGACAGCATATTAAAAAGCAGAGACATTACTTTGCCAACAAAGGTCTGCCTAGTGAAAACTATGGATTTTCCTGTAGTCATGTATGGATGTGAGAATTGGACTATAAAGAAAGCTGAGCGCTGAAGAATTGATGCTTTTGAGCTGTGGTGCTGGAGAAGACTCTTAAGAGTCCCTTGGACTTCAAGGAGATCCAACCAGTCCATCCCAAAGGAAATCAGTCCTGAATATTCATTGGCAGGACTGATGTTGAAGCTGAAACTCCAATACTTTGGCCACCTGATGGGAAGAGCTGACTCCTTAGGAAAAAGACCCTGATGCTGGGAAAGACTGAAGGCGGGAGAAGAAGGGGATGACAAGATGAGATGGTTGGATGGCATTATCAACTCAACGAACATGAGTTTGAACAAGCTTCAGGAGTTGGTGATGGACAGGGAAGCTTCAGGAGTTGGTGACAGCGTGCTGCAGTCCATGGGGTCGCAAAGAGTCAGACAGGACTGAGTGACTGAAATTAGTTCTATAAAGAACTCAAAGATACTGTTCTGTGTATCCCTTGAGGTGACGGGGACCCTGCCCCAAGGCTGCACTATTGTTTCTTCGCTTCTCTTTCCTTGTTTCTGCATCCTCTCCCTTCCCTGATTAGCAACTGTTTGAACCTGCCCTTTGGAACTCAGGGAATTTCAGAGGCTGTTCCCTACAAATGAGAAACACCGAACAGAGAGATTTCCCTGTTCATGAGCCCCACAGGGTCCTGCTCAGTTTCACCACCAAGCCTGCTCAATTCAGTTCAGTCGCTTGGTCGTGTCCAACTCTTTGCGACCCCACGGACCGCAGCACGCCAGGCCTCCCTGCCCATCACCAATGCTGCTGGCTGACCTCGTCTCGAATGGACTTGGAATGTGAAGAAAGAAGAGATGAAGGTCCAAAGGCAAAGGCCATCTTCACCCTGAAATTCCTCCCGACCCTTCTTCTCAAATTGTCTTCATCCCAAACCTGTGCTCGATACAGCTTTTAAAAAACAGCTCACTCCTCCGGCACCCCGTCCCTGCAGGGGGCAGGGTGGAAGAGCCTTGAACCTCACCTTCCTCTGCATCCCACGCCTCTGGGCCTCAGTTTCTTCCTCTGTAAAACAGATGAGTGGACTGGAGGGGCTGTCCGCCACGTTCAGCTCTGCTGGTGCCTCACTCAGCGACTCTCAAGGAGTCATTGGAAGCGTAGGAACCGCAGGAAGCCTGTGTGCGCGCGCACGTGCCCCTGGGCGGGGCTGCGGCCTCAGAGCTCCCCTTCCCTCCTCCTGGCTGATCTGTGGCCCAGCTGGTGCTGCCAGCGACGGGGCCTGGAGACGGGCCCCAGAGGAGCCAAGGGCAGCCTTCCTTCCTCCCCTGCTGACCTGGGTCGGGGGTGTGCAGGGACATCCGCTGGAGGAGGCCCCAAGGACCTCGCCTCAGGTCTCACTGAGAGGGAGGTAAACGCAGTGATGATGGTGCCAGCCACGCGTCACAGCCAGTGGCAGCAGCACCCTGCTGCTGAGCGCCTGAGTGTGTGCCAGGCACGGCTCTCAGCGGTGTGGCCCCAGGGGCCTGCTTCCTCAGGCCAGACGCTTCTGAACCTGCTGCTCATGGCTGGGTGCTGGTGACTCTCCTGTGGGTGGGAGCTGGGAGCCGCGTCCCTCACTCCCATATCTGGGAACCCTGCCTGGTACTTGGGTCTGGTGCTTGTGAGTGATGCCCACCCACTAAGAGGAGAGAGAGGCGGGAAGGCAGAGCTGCCTCCTGGGTCAGGTCCCATCACACCCTCCCTGGCCCGTCCCCCTGGCGGTCTCAGAGGAGCCCAGAGCCAGGTCCGTGGTAGAGGAGCAAGGAAAGGGACCGGGGAGACTGACACAGAGCAGCCCCCGCCAGCTTGCATTTTCCTCTCTGAAACAGCTCGTCAAGAATGCCTGACTCTTGGGTTTCTCGGGTCACGTGTGGGAGTGTGGTGAAGCCTCGGGCTCCACGCAGCCCTGGGTCTCGGTCTCCCTGTCTGTAGAAAGGGTTCAGTGCTACACTCTGCCCTCCCCATAGAATGAGAGAAGGGAAGCCCAGCTGGTCTGGCATCGCTACCAGGCAGGCACATGCTCTGCTGTCCACAACAGCTGCCAGCTTTCCAGCCACACTTGCTGCTCCGGCTCTCGTCTCTGAGGAGCCAGGCTCTCCCATCTCAGGCCACGAGGGTAGGGCAGCCCAGGAAACAGTGGCCTGCACCACGGCAATGCTGCGCTTCTCTGCCCCTCTCCTTCCCAGGCCGCCCCTTGCCTAGAGCTCCCCAGGCTCCGACTGCATCAGGTTTGGCCCTTCTCAGGATCCTCCAAGTTCCAGAGAGGCCTCCTGGAGGGGAAAAGTACCCTTTAAGACTCTCAGGAACAAAACTCTTGTGGTGGAGTTTTGGGCACCACCAGTGAGAAGGCTTTTTGGAGAAATGCACTTTTCCCTGGCTTAGCCACAGGGTTCAGCTCAGGGGGCCTACAGTTCCTCCCCTTCCCTGAGGCCTTGCAGCCAATGTGCTCCATGAGCCCAGCAGCTCAGCTTCCAGTGCCTCTGGGACATAGGATAGTGCAGGCCTGCTTCGTAGGGGTGCAGCCTCACTCTACCTTACTCTGTGGGGCTGGGCAGCTTTGGGAGGCTTGGTTTTTAAATAAGAGGCTGCAAGGATGTCAAAGGCCAAGTTTTGACACCTGAGAAGCTGGATCCCTGGCATCACGGCTCCCTCCTGGACTGATGTCTTCCCCTCCTCCTGAGAGGGGCAGGCCTCAGGGAGGCAGAGGTCTCTCAGGCCTGCGGCTGGAGAGAAAGCCAGACACTGGAGTCAGGGCCTTGCCCGCAGGCTCTGTCTGGCTTCAGATTTACAGCACAGCTCAGAGCCCTGGGCAGCACCCCTGGTGGGGCCGGGTGTCTGCAAAGCTGTGGCTTTTAGAGATAAGATGATCATTTTTTTTTTCCAAAGAGGAATTCTTCCCCTTGTATGTCATTTAATGTTTTAAAATTATGCATTCATCTAGTGTCAGCTTCCCCATTGTTTATTTTGCCTACCGCTGAAGGTAAGATCTTGCCCACCCACAAATCTCGGCAGGCTCCGCTGACAGTTATGAATCTTAAGCTTTTCTAACCATCCTCTATCTACAGTTCATCTCCTCTGATGCCTGGGAGGTGTGATTTTCTCTGTGTGCAGGGAAAGAAAGAGGCTCATGGATCTTCCATGCTGGTCAGTGGACCCGGGCAGAACCTGAGTGAGCTCTTTCCATCCCCACCCCAGATCTGGAGCCTCACGCACACTCTCACCTGCTGGGCCAGTGTGGCTGGGGCAGAGGCTGGGGGCTGAGGACAGAGGGTCAGCCTAAGATAGTGTAGAAATCAGATACCCAAAATGTGAAAAGCATAATTCTTCTACAAATATACAGCAAGCATGAACCAAAGATTTACTTAAGTCATTAATGAGGGAACCAGCAGGATGATACACCTACACATGTACACACACACACACACACACACACATGCACGCACATGTGTGTTAATGGGGGAAAGAGAAGACTGAAACAATATCACTAAATTAGATACAAAACTGATATTCTCCACTGGGTAAAAACCATTTGACTCATATCAATTTCCTAATGATAATGTCTAACTTTACAGGGACTGGACTCTGTGTGCGTGTATGTGTGTGAGTCGCTCAGTTGTGCCTGACTGTTTGTGACCTCATGGTGTGTAGCCCACCAGGCTTCTCTGTCCATGGAATCCTCCAGGCAAGAATTCTGGAGTGGGTTAGCCATTCCCTTCTCCAAGGGGTCTTCCGGCCCCAGGGATTGAACCCGGGCCAACTGCATTGCATGTGGATTCTCTATCATCTGAGCTACTAGGGAAGCCCCGACTGGACTCTACCAGTAGTAGATAGTAAGTCAAATAGAGTTCTGTGTCCCTAGAGAGCCGGATGATTCTTAGGCCTATTAGATAGTGTTTTAGTAAGACTTTGAAAGATGCACAGTCTTCTTTTTGCCTTATTTCAAAGTTTTGGATATTTTTCCTTTATCACTGACAGAGACAGAAAGTAAACTGAGGGATGGCAGCCAGAGAGAGCCCAAGTCAGGGATGGCAGGGCAGACTTTACTGTCCAGGGCTTTTACCCTTTTTTTGGACCCTGCTCCACCCTTCCTCCGTCTAGAATCCCACTCTGTTATTAGAACAACCTCGGGATTTTGTGATACCTGAGTCTCGGGAGGTTCCCATAGGTGCCCAGACCCCCCAGGGACCCGCAGCTGGTGTGTCTGTGCATGCGTGCCTGGGATTTTACTTCCCTTCATCAGACAGACTGTCTTCTTCAGGGCTCTGCCCAGAACTGGGGCTCGAGGACCTCTTCTTTATTGAAACACCTCTAGTCCCTATTTTCTGTCCTCTCCCAGATCCAGTGCTTGCTCTTTGAATTTTTCCTGTGGACTTATTACCCATTGTACCCTTGCCCCAGCACACATAAACCTCCTATGTAAGCAGATGCACTCACTCTGATGCCCTGTGAAACACAAGAGCCTGCAGTGGAGAGGGGGCCTGCCTCTGCCTTCTACTTCTTCCCCCAGGGTGCCAAGGCCAGCTCATTCTGCACCTCGGCATGGATGACGCGGACTTGCTCCCCCAACGCCAGCATTCGCAGCCAGTCCAGGGCACACATGGCTGCTCCAGCTCCACACATCCCCTCACAGGACATCTCTGTGCCTGTTAGAGATGGCACCTGCACATACGGTGACCCTACTCCCTCCTCCTCGGAGATTTCCAGAATAGTCTCCAGGGCTATCTTCAACTTCTTCATTGGTGCACCTTTTGAAGTCCCAACAGGAGATAGTCCTGCCCTCGCTGGCCCAGGTTCTCTGAGATCCTGCTCACCACACTGGTGCCAGCTCTTTTCTCTTGGGTTGGAAACTACGGTTGCCTGGGTGATGTGATGTCAGAGGCCAGGTGGGTCCATCCTATCCCCCAATCACACCTTCTTCCTGGGCTCTAAATGAAATTGCACAGAAACGAGAGCAGCATGGCGTGTTTTCTTGGGAGATGAAAGTGGTAGTGTATCTATTATTGAGTGTAAATGACTGAGGACAGGCTGGTCTGGGGGGCTCTAAGCACTAGGGAGACTGCGTGTGTGCGCGCGTGTGTGTGTGTGTGTGCAGGGAGGGATCAGAAGAGGAAGTGCCGTACAAGGTCATTGAGGCTGAGACTGGGACTTTTTCCAGGTTGGCTCTGCTGAACCTACTGGACCCTACTATCCCTGGAGCCTCTAAATCCCCAGATTTAGAGTACTGCTCTGCTCTGATGATAGCTGGAAGGAAGACGAGCCTTGTTTTAAGATGCACAGAAAGAAAATCTAAATATAAGCCCCACAGCCCCTCAGCAGAACATCTTAGCTCTCATTCTCTGGTGTGTGAGCCGAGCAACCATCACCTCCTCTCAGAGCTTCTCTACCACCACCCAGCCCCCAGCCCCTTGCTCCCCTCCTGTGGTTTTGGCAGGACCCACCAGAGGTCATTAGTTAATAAATCCAGTGTTTGCCTTCCTCTTGGAGAAGTGACTTTCCCCCTCCTCTATGAGTAATAAGTGTTTCAGCTGAGCTCAGTGAGGTGTCTGGGGCTGCAGGAGTTACTGTTATTAATATGTCCAATAAGACTAGAATATTATCTCTATAACATGAGGGGATGGGGCTAGATGACCTCATGGTGGTGTCTGCCAGCTCTGATCCTCACTGGATCCCACGTCCACAGGAGGGACCTCCGTTGCCATCTGGGCCTGCCTATCAGTTGTTTAGCCAAAAAGAGGTAATAGGGTCCACTCATGGCCTTGTGGGGCATTGGTGGAAAATGCCTTGGTCCATCCATGCAGGGGGAATGTTCTCATGGGTGAGAAGGAAATGGGTCCTCATGGTGCCAGGATTTATCCTCCTCCTGGCTGCCTCAGTGCCCACCCTGGTGAGGCAACCTGAATGATAGGTTTCCCCATCCTTGTACAAGGATCTAGAGACTCTGACACCCAGCTACTCTGTGAAGTATTGATGAGCTTGGTCACTATCATCACCGTCCCTTCTGGCATTTGTGTAATTTGGTCATCTACCAAGTGCCGCTATTATGCAGTGATTCTGTTAGAGGCACAAACTCCTACTATGAGGTGCCTGTGTGTGCTCAGTTGCTTCAGTCAGGTCTGACTCTAGGTGGCCTCATGGACTATAGCCCAGCAGGCTCCTCTGTCCATGGGATTCTCCAGGCAAGAGTACTGGCGTGGGTTGCCATGCCCTCCTCCAGGGGAACTTCCGAACCCAGGGATTGAATCCGCATCTCCTGTGGCTCTCGCACTACAGGCAGATTCTTTACTACTGGGCCTCCAGGGAAGCTCTCATCCACCAAGATGGCATATGTAACCAGCACTGTTTAACAGGAAGCAGTAGCTCATAAAGGTTAATACCAGTTTTCTTCTAGGGCCACTAAGCACTGGGGCCAGCAATAGCATCCAAGTCTCATTCTATGGTATATTGTCTTGATTTCAATCCATCCATGAACCACCTAACCATCCCTCCATCCATCCATCCCTCCAACCATCCAATAGACGATTACTAAAAGCCCATTTCATGCCCACATGTAGGTAAGGGGTAGAGTGGTAAACAGAAACAGCCCTGCTCCCTACCCCTACTGTTGCCAGTTAAGTGCAGATTCTCTTTTCTGTAGATAGAAAGATCCAGGGTGTGGAGTGGGCACCTGGGCATGAAACTCTCAGAGAAAAATTCTATTTCCTTTCCTACATTTTCTTCTTCTTCCTGTCCACAGCAGGCTGGACTTAGGTCATTTGGGGAGTTTCTGGTTTCTAGATCCTTTGGCAAGTGAGCAGGTTTTGGGTAGTATAGGAGGAGTTAAATACCAACAAAGGGGAGGAAGGACATTGATGTTATGAGCCCTGCTGGAGGCTGGCGCACTCCAGGCACCACTGCAAACACACTGAATTCATTTCTCACCACACTGTTGAGAGTGGCAGCTCAGGGAGACAGTGATACCTGCTGGTCTCCCGCAGTGATATTTTGCCCTGTCTTCTTAGCATAGGGCTCTGGTCGGGGCAGCTCAGCAGACAATTTACCTGATACCCTGTGGTTCTCACCTTATGGATAAAGATAACCAGGCCCCAACTCTAGAGAATCCTATGGTGAGTGTGGGAGATTCACACGGGGACCTGCATTAAAATAAGCCTGTCCCAACCCAAACACATGCTTCCTGTGCAGCTCCTGGGTTTCTCTGAGGATGGGAAGATGCCTTTCCTCAGGACAGAGGATGTCTTTGAAAGACAGTCCAGTATGAAAACAGAGCTTAGCTCTGGGGCAGGATACGCATACAGAACTTTTAGTATTCCAGGATGTGTAGGGAAGAAATTTGTCCAAACCTCAGTGCCAAAGTTCCCTCGAGGCTGTCCAAAGCAGGAAAACTCCTGTGCTTCCAATTCTTCCTGAGTGCAGGTCTGGGGGGCTTTGCAGATAGTGCTAGTGGTAAAGAACCCACCAGCCAATGAAAGAGATGTAAGAGACACAGTTTCGATCCCTGGATCACAAAGGTCCTTTAGAGGAGGGCTTGGCAACCCACTCCAGTATTTTTGCTGGAGAATCCTATGTACAGAGGAGCCTGGTGGGCTATACAGTCCATAGCGTTACACAGAGTCAGGCATGACTAAGTGACTTAGGATGCATGCGTGCACGCAGGTCTGGAAGGCAGGGAGTGAGGGCAGCGTCACAGAGCTGGCAGAGGTCTGGAGCCGAGCAAGTGGGCAGATAGGTCGGCGGTGCAGGGCTCACCATCCGGAGCAGAGAGACACCCAGGCAACTCCCTCTGAGGCGGCCTCAGCCAAGGGAGAGCCTTCCAGTCTCCACCGTCGAGGACTTTTGAAACCCCAGGCTTAGGGCCCGGAAAGCCGACTCTTGAAGCAGAAGGTGACTTTAGGCGTTGACTGGTCACAGGGACAGCGGGCTGCCAAGAGGCTCCCGGGACGGCAGCAGATATCTTAATTGATCACGGCAGTTTCCCCCCAAGCCTGGAGGCAGCGTCAGAATTCTTCTAACTGTAGAACCGCAGGCCAGGATGTTCCAAGATCTGAGCTGGCACATGAGTTCCATACAAGCCTCTTTGCCATTCTCGATCTAGATCCAAGTCCCCCACTTGACACATGAACATGAGGCTGGGAGATGGAGAAAGGCTTGCTCGGTGACTAATAGAATTATTGCCAGGAGATGAGAAGAGGTAACCAGGTAGGAAGGTATTGTCGAGGGTGCTTGGGTCCTAGCTTGGTAACTTTGACATATCCTCTGCGTATCCTGTGCGTGCGTGCTAAGTTGCTTCAGTCATGTCCAACTCCGTGCGACCCTATGGACTATAGCCTGCCAGGCTCCTCTGTCCATGGGATTCTTCAGGCCAGAATACTGGAGTGGGTTTTCCTGGCCTCCTTCAGAGGATATTCCCGACCCGGGGATGGAACCCGAGTGCCCTAGGTCTGCATTGCCAGATGTGTTCTTCACCACACGTGCCACCTGGGAAGCCCACCACCACGCATCCCTTCAAAACTCACCACTCACTGTTACAATACAGGCTTGGACCTTTTAAAACCCACTGCTTTCTAGATGCCATTGGTCCCAGGACCCTTTAATGGCATAAGCTGCTCAATTATCCAGAACAGTTTGTTTTTGAAACACACTATGGGCCTGCAGGCTGAGCAGAAAAAAATGAGGTGATGAGATTTCAGGGTTTGCCTCAGCCATGACTGAGGGCTGGGGGGCAGTGGGTGGGCACCACACAAAGCTGCCCTCGAGGGGGTCTGTGGGGTTGTTGGTCTTTACGTTTACTTTCCACTCTGGTGGTTTAGGCTTCTCAGGTGGGCGTGTGGTGTGTGTGTGTTGGGGGGTGGGTATGAGCATGAGTGAGCCTAGCAAATCCTAACCACATGAAAAAGCAGCTCTTTTGGAAGGTGGTTTTATGGAAAAAGAGAAAGTTGCATTTCGCAGAGTGAGGAGTGAACCTAGAGAACTCCAGGAGATGGGTTTGGGTGGAGAGGTGGATGTGAGTGAAAATTTAACACCCCTCTCAGGGTGGTCAAAAACAGATCTATGAACACAGAGGTGGAAAAAAAAGAAAAAAGCCACAGAACGCTGAAATAGTTATCATGGAGCTCAGGCACTTGACTCTGGGGCCCAGTTTCTTGGACTTCTTTTGTTGTTTACGTAGTTTATAGTCCACAACAAATTGGCAGCAGCCAATGTGAAGAGGGAAGACAGGCTCAGGGGAGGACTGGGGAGTCGTCCCATCCCATTATGCGCTGACAGATGATTCTGACCCCAAGGAAACGGGGAGGGGAACGTGGTCTTTGGTCTCTGTTTAAGGAGCTAGGCAAGCTAAGCGTGTGAGCATTTAGGAAAGATCTCCATCCTAAACGATGGAGATTAAAGGGATAAGTTTCTGTTATGGGGAAAATTCTCTTATGTGAACTTTTCTCAACAAGGTCGATAAATGAAACATCACTGTTAAGTTCCAGACACTCTCGATAAATTCCTGTGGGTCATATTAAGAGACAGACACATCGTGTGTTTACAGAAAACCAAGCATATCAGAATCACCCAGCTCAAGCTTTTTATTTTGTTGGTGTAGACAAGGGGATGGGGTGGGAGGGAGCCCCGTCCGCACCCCGCCTGCGCCCCCAGTCAGAGGGCCACAGGTGATGGAGACAGGATAGTCTGAATTTCCCCTGTCTTCCTCAGCCAACAGGTCCCTCAGCCTTCCCTCAATCTCCTCTGGACCCTGTGGCTTGCTTGCCCCCGCCTCCCCAGGGTGGAGTCGGCCCCGGAATGTAGAAGGTTAAGCGGGGGTGGGGATCTCTAAGGAAAATGACTCCATCAGCCATCCGTGGTCTGGGGGCAGGTGTCAGAGGTTGGAGATGGGTCACTGCCTCTCTGTCCTCAGGTCGGGTGGCTGGGTTCATGGAAGCCCTGGCATATATATTCTATTTTCAGGGGAACTCAGAGATAAAGCATGCGGACCTCCCACTTCTGTGAAATGGACCCTTCTCTGAGTGATGGAAATAGGCCAGTGTCTTCTCTTATCTCTCTGCCCCACCCCAGTGCCGGAGAGTGAATCCCCATCCATGGCTGTTGATGGCGTGTGGAATCTAAGACTAAGGCGGAGCAAAGGGAGTGCTGCTCGAGGGCCAGAATTGCAGACGGGTCTGCTGTTTGCCTCCGAGCTGGGGGCCCTGGGCCTTGGTAGTTACTGTCCCTTACCTGGCTCAGACGGTAAAGCGTCTGCCTACAATGCAGGAGACCTGAGTTCAATCCCTGGGTCGGGAAGATCTCTTGGAGAAGGAAATGGCAACCTACTCCAGTATTCTTGCCTGGAAAATCCCATGGATGGAGGAGCCTGGTAGGCTACAGTCCATGGTGTCGCAAAGAGTCGGACACGACTGAGCGACTTTACTCACTCACTCACTCACCTGTAGGATATGGGCATAGATGCTCACAGGGGCATGAGGATCAGACAAGGGGATGGATATAAATAATTTAGGAAGCATTCAATGAATGGGAGGGATTTTTCAATAAGAGAGATCTTTATTGACTGGAAACCGCCACCAGGTAGGAAAGTGTCACTGAAACTCTTGAAAGCAGTGAGCACAGTGGAAATACTTCATGATGTATAATGGTCTGCAAGTGTGCCGGACTAGATTTGAATCGAGCTCTGCTTTGGCCCGCTGGTGGCTGGCACGGGGGCTCCTAGCTCACGGGGCTGAGGACAAAGCAGTGCCAGTCAAGCCTTCCTAAATGGGGCCACCACTTCTCTGCTCATTTTCCCCAGTTTACCATTCACAGGCACTTCCTTGGGGGTGGTGTTCACAAAAATTGGCTCGTTCAGCCCTGAGGCTGCGCCCTCAGGAGCTTGCAGTGTGTCAGCTGAGCCATCCTCTCTGGGGCTGTGCGTGCGGCTCACGGCCCATCAGTGGGAAGGACCGAGCACAGAGCCAGGCTCACTGCATGCTCCTGCTTCAAGGTGGACACGGCACCAAGAAAGGGCCCTGGGCAGGACGTGCCCACAGTACCACCCTGACAGCATCTGGTGAAGTTTGAGAGGAACTCTGAATGAATCCTCCCAGCTCCTGCTCTGGGCAGCAGAGGATGGTCTTGGCTGAGAGGGCTGGGCCAGGGCCCTGGGAAGTTGACCTGGTCGCATCTGATGGGTGACAACCTCCTCCTTGTTTAGCTGCCTAAACAGGGTCTTCCGGAGGGCAGGCTCCAGGCTTCACTGCTGTCCCTCCCTCCCTCCCTCCCTCCCGGGGTTTTAGAAACCTGGTCTTCAGCACTGGGAGGCTCTCTCTACTTTCCTCCAAGCCTTGCACTCTGCCTAGACCAGGGCCCCTCCTCTGCCCTCCAGGCAGGACGAGAGCCAGACCCCAGGCTGTTTAACTCATCAAAGTATGAGGTCTCAGACCTGATGTCCTCTCATTCTAAATGTTTCTTAAACCTCGATGTATCCTCCAGGTTCTAAAACCTTCCACCCAGGGAAGCCATGCCCCAGTCCTCAGGGACACTGGCTAGTGTGCAGGGGTCAGCGGGAAGATAGATGATCCATTAAGTAGAAAGGACTGTGGAGTCACGATTTGGAGAGCCGGGAGGTCATGAGAACTCATCTCGCCCACCTGGCCTCTGGAGTCTGCAGTCCAGGGTTCAAAGCCTGTCTCTGCTACCTACTAGCTGTGCAGTTACTTGGTGGTGGTTTAGTCACTAAGCATGTCCAACTCTTGCGACCTCATGGACCGTAGTCCGCCAGGCTCCTCTGTCCATGGGATTCTCCAGGCAAGAATACTGGAGTGGGTTGCCATTTCCTTCTCCAGGGGATCTTCCTATCCAGGAATCGAACCAGGGTCTCATGCATTGCAGGCAGATCCTTTACCGACTGAGTGCTACAAGGGTGCAATTACGTAACCCTTCTGAATCTTGGCTCATGTGAGACTTGGAAGAGATAAGGTGCCCACTGCCTGGCAGGGATCCAGGTGGCTCCAGTGGGGTGGCTGCTGGGAGGCAGGGAGAGCTTGTCTCAGGCGCTCAGACCTTCCTCTTTGGCTTCCTGCTGCGGGGAGGGTGGGGAGTGAGCACTCCTACAAGCCAGACCCTCCTTCATTTCCTTCCTCCAGAAATCTTTTCTCGTTTAGGTGCAAATGACTAGGGGTAGTGGGACAGGTGGGGGCCCTCCTACAGACTTTAAACAGGGTGAAGACATGAGCATAAAGTGATCAAGTGCATGCCTGCTTTCACTGTGGAAGTATAGGCTTCCTGGGGCATATGTGAGAGCCCCAGCCTGACCATCAAGGTGGCTACCTTTGGGCCATAGTATCTTAACTGCCAGAAACTCAGACATGCCATCTCCCTGTTGGAACTCAAGCTGACACTTAAAATCAGTCCAGTCTAGCTAGACTCCCATTTGCGGACCTTTAGAGCAGAAGGAGGGCTTCCCTCCATCTGGGGACGTGGCGCTGGTGGTAAAAAACCCACCTGCCACTGCAGACCTAAGAGACCTGGGTGTGTGACCCCTGGGTCGGGAAGCTCCCCTGGAGGAGGGCATGGCAACCCACTCCAGTATTCTCGCCTGGACAATCCCATGGACAGAGGAGCCTGGTGGGCTACAGTCCAAAGGATTGCAAAGAGTCAGGCATGACTGAAGCGACTTAGCACACACAGGGCAGATGGACTCAAAGACAGAAAGTGGACTGGCTAGTATCAGCACCCAACTTGCCATTGCTGCTTTTCCCTGTCCTCCCAGGAAGCGTGCTGCGGTCTGGGAGCCCCGCTTCTCCAGAGGTCTGTGTGACCACCTCCACGGCTGCTTGCTTGCCATGTGCCTGGAACCAGGGCTACAGACCTTGGGGTTTGTCTCCTTTGGCACCCTTGACGTTTGGGGCTGGATGATTCTTTACTGCGGGGGCTGACCTGCGCGCTGGGGGATGTTCAGCAGCGCCCTGGCCTCTCTCCACTAGGTGTTAGTAGCAGCGCCTGTCCCCCCTGCCCCCACCCTGTCTTACTTTGTGTTAATCAATAAAATCTCCCTATATTGCCAAATGTTCCCTCAGGGCTTAAATCGTCCCCACTTGAGAACTGCTGCCTTACACATGTCATCTCATGTAAATCTCATGTCAGTCCTTCAAGGAACCAACTTTATCATCCCCACTTTACAGATGAATTCACAGAGGCTGAGTGAGTTAAGTAACTTACCTACAGTTAGTAAATGACAGAGCTAGGTCTTTGACACCAAAGTCCATCATTTTATCCTGATATCCGGCAGCAGAGGATGACATCTGAATCACTCTTCAAGCTCCAATTTGCCCAGGATCTCACCTGGTGTTCACCTGGGGATGTGCCCAAGCTGGAGTTTTGGAGAAGTGAACTGGTAGGTGGCAACGCAAGGATCCCAGCCCTTCCAAGGCTTCCCCAGGCCAGGTGGGGATGGAGAGTAGCTGGGAGGTAAGCCTGCTCTCCTGCAATAGGTTAGCTGGGAGGGCTTGAGTCAGTAGCTAGACTCACAATCCGCTGCCTAATGTCAACCAACACCAGTATTACAGCTCATGATTCTCTGGGAAACCTGCACAGTTCTGGCTCCATGGTGGCTCAGTGGAACCCATGCCTGTGTGTTTCCTGCTCTTTGTCTGGACTCTGCCACCAGCTATGGCCTTGGCTGGGACGACGGGGCTGTCTCTGCTTTGTTCTCTGCATCTCATCACCGAGTAGGTAGCTCAGGCTTGCTTACAAGGAAAGCAAGAATCTGAGAGAGAGAGAGAGGAGAGAAGAAGCATGCAAGGCCTTCCAAGGCCCGGGCTTGGAACTGGGAACAGTCCCTTTTGCTGCCTTCTGTTGGGCTTCCCAGGTGGCTCAGGGGTAAAGGATCCACCTGCGGTGCAGGAGACACAAGTTTGATTCATGAGTCAGGAAGATCCTCTGGAGGAGAAAATGGCCAATCACTTCAATATTCTCGCCTGGGAAATCCCATGGACAGAGGAGCCTGTCGGGCTACAGTCCGTGGGGTCGCAAAGAGTCAGACACAACTGAGAGAATGAGCACTTGCATACACGCACGTTGGCCAAAAACTTTCCCCAAGATATCCCAGATTTTAGCCTCTTAACGGGAATGGCTACAGTCACATTGTGAAGGAGTGGTGGAGGGGAGGGGAAGCCGAGGCCACCTCTGTCTTCCTCCTCTCCTGGTGCTCAGCTGGCTTCCATCTCAACCTCTGGAGATTAGTGAGAGGGGGAGGGTAATGCTAGAAGTTTCAGACTCCTGTGAGATTCTTGCTACTTGGACACACCTCTCAGGATGGTGGGCTCCTTGAGGATAAGGATTTTGTTCACTCCTGCGTTCTAAGAATCTAGCATGTGCCTAGCACCAAGGAGGTTCTCAGCCAATTGTTGTTAAATACGAAATTAATTCTGTGACTTTACCTGAAGTCAGTTCAGTGTAACTCGCCTCCAGTGGTCTTTGTTAAGTACCTGCTGTCTGTTGAGCTCATCCCTACTTAATCCAAGAGACTCAGGAGGCTGTCCAGTTCTCAACCCGGCTGTTAGGACCATCACCAAAGGTCGGCATGACTGATGGGGCCTCCAGAGAAGGGATCCAGACAGCTTGGGAAGTGCTGTCTTTGCAAACCACACCTTATGAGTGCCTGGGCCGTGCAGGGAAGGGCACGGCGGAGGCCGGGAGCTCTGGAAGCTCATCCCTGGTCTTGGCAACACACGGATCGGGTGGATTTTCTGCTGCTTTTCCAAATGGCTCCATTTAGTCAAAGCTGGCGGCTGTCTTGACAGCCTCTGGCTTCTCTTTTCCTTTGAAAGCCTGCAAGCTCTGGGAGAGGAATCTGAGACTGGCTAGAGATTCCCCATAAGCCGTCTATGCAAGGGCGGCTGGGACTGGAGAAGACTTTCAAAACTCAGGTTCATAGAAATAGGAAGCTGCCTTCTGCCCGGAGTCACCGAGGTTTGCCTCGGAGGTATCCCTCCTTCCTGCCCTGCAGGTTAGGGGAGGATGGACAAGACCTTAATTAGACATCATTCCTCTCCCTCATCTCTACCTTCAGCCTTTCCCAGGGTCAGGAGTGGAGCCTGCGGGTGGGAGGTAAAGGGAGTTTCCTCCAGAACAGAGAAGAATTAGACCAGTGTGCGTGGTTTCTCAGTGGTGACTGAGAGCGAAGATCACTGTGTTGAATTCAGGGCGTGTGTGTGTATGTGTGTGTGTTTGGGGGGTGATCATGGGGACGAGGCAGAGTGTGTTTGTGTGTGTGGAGGTGGGGGTCATGGGGACGTGTCAGAGTGTGAGTGTGTGTGTGTGTATAGGCAGGGTCTTGGGGAGGTAGCAGGGTGTGTGTGCATGTAGGTGGGGTCATGGGGAGGTGGCAGTGTGTGTGTGTGTGTGTGTGTGTGTGGAGGCGGGGTCATGGGCAGTGGCCAGGGTGGGAGGAAGGAGGCAGGAGAGGGATGAACAACCCTAGGAGCCCAGTTGTGTTTTGTGGCGTGTTAAGTGCCAATATTTGTTAGGTGGCCTGAACCTTTGCCAGAAGCTCTGGACGGTCCAGCAGAAGAAACCCAGCCCCCTGCCCCCAAGGTGCCCACCACTGGTGAGGACGTGAATCTGCCACAGGGGAGACCACCGGCCAGCCATGATGGACAGGGTCCCATGAGGTGTCAGAGGTGTGGCCTGGACGCCAGGGCAGGAGGGACACAGAGAAGGGAGGTCAGGGCAGGTTTGAGGAGGAGGAAGGCTTGGGCTGGAGTGACGCTGTGGGCCTGGTGCGTCTTGAATGGCAGGCGATCCACCTGCTGTTGGGCTGAGGGCAGCGGTCCACCTGCTGTTGAGCTGAGGGCATGCAGTCCGACTCCAGGGGCTCTGCGGAGACTTAAAGCTGCTGCCTTCAAGGGGTCTGTTGCCTGAGACAGGAGCGGCCGAGCAACCCGCATGCCGTGCCTCCTCCGTCCCCGCCTCAGCACTCCGGGGAGGGTGGCCTGCAGGGTCAGGGAGGAGCGGATACAGGCCCAGACTCAGGGCGCTGATCTTCAGGCCCCTGGGGTGCTGGACACTCTGGCTTTCAGAGACCACCTCTCCAAACTCAGGCCGGGACCCTGACCCCTTCTCCTGCCCTTCACCTGGCTTCATTTCTCATCGTCGGAAATCCTGGCTTCGCTCATGAGCTCTAGCCCTGCCTTTTGGGAATGGGCCGGGTATTTCTCCTCTCTCACGAGCTTCTCTTCTCTGAGCTCTTCACTCTGACTATGTTTTTGTACCTGAGCTTGGCCAGAGTCTGCCCGGACGGCAGAGACCTGACTGCCCACTTCTCTGGGTCCCTCAGAAGAGGGACGGGGCACCCAGCAGGTTCCCAGCACATCGCCGTGAATTTATCAAGACCTCTTCTGGCTTCTTTCTGACCTGCTAAGAGAGTGCCGTTATGTTCTGACTCAGGTCAAACGCGCACCTTTGGTCTAATGATGGGCAGTTTGTAAGACTGTGTGACCTGCAGAAGCAGGGAAAACAGCGCCTGCATGGAGCAATTGGAATGCCACCTCTATTGTCACAGTCCCCAGGCGTTCGGAACATTTCTGTGTCCATTAGTGCCGTGGCCTGAGCCTCCCGTGAATGCTCTCTCGTCTCCCCAGGTCTGAATGCAGCCGGGATCGTGCCAGCTTGTCAGCAACCCGTCACTAAATCTTGCCCCTCCGACTGTTTGTATTTTTCCCTCCTTGGTCTTCTGTTTGAGTAAAATATGCTGATAAGGGTTCAAGATTAAGCTTGGAGGCATTTATAATCCCCACTCCAACCAGGAGTTTATTGGAGAGAGCAAATTTTGGATGGGCAGATGGAAGAGCTAGGGCAAAGGCTATGGAGAGGCTGAAGACACCATATGCAAAGATTGTCACCACCAAAGCCAAGCCTTGCACTGGAAATGCTGGAAGGCCAGACATCCCCATAAGGCAAGTGGAGGGCACTAAATTGGGCAGGCTGGTAGTCCCAGAACTGTGGGACATGAACCTAGACCCCAGAGAGAGGCGAGAGCACGGGAAGACTGGGCCTGGGCCCCCAGGGGCTGCTCGGTCCTGCTCAGAGGCAAGGGCAAAGCTTGTTACCAGGCCCCGTCTGAGAGCACGGACCTGGGTCATGGGCCCACTGCCCAGGAAGCCACTTTACCGGCCACACCAGCCCAGGCCTGGCCTGGGGCCCCACTAGCTCGCCGGCCGCACCTAACTCAGCAGATCCACAGACTCCGGTCAGGGTGGTTGCTGGCCAGCATGTAGCAGCGTTTCTCCCACCCTCCACTTCTCAGTCAGCTGGTGTCACTCAAGGACAGTTTTTTTCCTTATTGTGGAATTTTCCAGATCTCTCTGAAATCTTTCTGGAGAGATGTGGAAAACTCTTTGTATTTAAATTCTGTAATAATGGACCAAGAGCATGAGGGCACAAAAGGACTCGAGCAAGCACCTAGTCTCGTTCTGGATGGTAAAGCGACTGGCTGGGGTCACCCTGCTACTTGGGGTGTTTGGCCTGGCCCACACCTGGGTCAGAAGACAGACAGACGGCACATAGGTCTTACCTTATCCTGTGGTCTTCTCACTAAACCCTCTTTAATAAATGTCGGCCCCCTGCAGGGCTGCCTTTAAAGTGACAAATCATGGCAGCAGCCTAGTGGGTCTTCTTGGCACCTGGGACCTTAGACTTGAGAAGCTCTTGGAGGTGTTGCCCCCTAGGGTCCCCAGATAGAGCAGGAAGTCCCCATGCAGGGTCTGGGAGTCCAGCTGACGACAAGCATCTCCTGCCAACGTGGGGAGCTGTGTGCTCTGGGAGGGGCCATCTGCTTTTATTTGCTCTATGCTGGGGGTGGGGCTCTCAGTAAATCAATTTACACAGAAGAGAATTTGGAAATCATAAATCTGATGCAAACTCGGAAAACCTGTCCTTGCTGCCCAACAACTTTGTCTAGGAAAAAGTGAGGCAAATCAGTCTTCCCTCCTCCATTAAAAAAAAAAAAAATTGAACTGCACATATTTAAACTATACAATTAGATGGGTTTGGGCATATGTATACTAGTGGTTCAGTGGTAAAGAAAGTGCCTGCAATGCTGCAGACCTGGATT
The DNA here is from genome assembly GCA_006408695.1 of Aepyceros melampus. Classification (NCBI taxonomy): domain Eukaryota; kingdom Metazoa; phylum Chordata; class Mammalia; order Artiodactyla; family Bovidae; genus Aepyceros; species Aepyceros melampus. The sequence goes on from SJXQ01008510.1 coordinate 307,709, forward strand.
CAATCCCTGGAGATCCCCTGGAGAAGGAATTGGCAACCCACTCCAGTATTCTTGCCTGTAGAATCCCATGGACAGAGGAGCCTGGCGGGCTAGAGTCCATGATGTCACAAAGAGTCGGACATGACTGAATGACGCTTTCACTTTATGCATCTGTGAAACCATCTCTTCCCTGTTGGTTAGGTCTCCTTGATCCCTTATTAATTCATGGATTAGATCAGCTACATATCGAGCATGCACTACATGCTATGGGCTGTTACGATTTTATACTTGGAATCTGCCTTCCTCTAAATTCTATTCTCTGACCCCAGCTTCACTGGGGCTGCCAGATAAAATACAAGATGTTCAGTTAAATTTAGAATCACAGGCAAAAAAAATGAATGGATTTTTAAAAGCAAGTATGTCCCAATTATTGCATGTGACATTTTAAAAAATTTAGTTTTAATTGGAGGATAATTGCTTTACAATATTGTGTTGCTTTCTGCCGTACATCAACATGAATCAGATGTAAGTATACAGATATCCCCTTCCTCTTGAACATCCCTCCCATTCCCACATCTCACCCCTCTAGGTCATGAATGTGACATTTTTTATACTAAAAAGCCACTCATTGTTTCTCTGAAATTCCAATTTAACTGAGCAGCCTGTATCTTTGTTTACTAACTGGCAGACCTAAGCTCCACTCACTTGTATAGAGCTGTATGGAAATCACATGCTCTTTGTCCCAGGACAGCCCCTCTGGGGTTTGAAGATGGGCCCCAGTGCTCCCATGTGCTGTGAACCTCCTGGTGTTCAGGGCACTGGAGGGCGCTTGCTCTGGTCTCAGTGCCATGAATTTGATTACTGATGTTAAGACTGTGTGAACCGGGACTTCCTTGGTGGTCCAGTGGTTAAGACTCTGCTGGTCAGGGAACTCAGATCTTACATGCTGTGCAGTGTGTCTCAAAAAAAGAAAAAAAAAAGTGTGTGAGCCGTTTTGAACCAAGTCCCATGGCTGCTGTTAAGCTAGTCATGCTGAGAACCCCTGACTCCCTTTGGGGCTATCAAGCAGGGCGCCCCTCCAGCCCTCAGGCAGGGGTTTTGAACAAAGCTGTGGCTTCTCCATCTGTGCTGAGATTTCGTCTTGTTGGTTTATTCATGCTTCTAGGCCGTTGGAATCTCATGGAAGCCAGAGTCTGTCACCTAGCAAAAGATCCATTCCTCTCAGGTTAGAACATATTTAAACTTGATTATAAATCAGACTGTAGATTTCCCGTCAAGTAACTGGTAGGAATGCGGACAGGGCAAGGCTAAGTGCAGACGATTACCGTTTGCTGTGAAGAGAGCCTCTGTCTCTTCCCTCCCTTCCTGTGGGTTGACATTGCTAACATTCATTGGACCAACTCACCTAAGTGTAGTATCTATTACCCAATGGCATGTCTCATTTTTTATCTACAAACATTTCATAACAGTCTAATTCAATTTTCTCACTCATTCACTACAGTGGATATTTATTGCCTGCTTCCTTGTGCAATGTGTCGGATGCCTGGTGAAAATCAGATCCATTACATTCTGGTATCCTTCATTTCCCAACCCAGGTAACCCCATCGCAGAAGCCCATTCTTGAGGGAACTTGCTGGTCCCTGGGGACGATTAGTCCCCTCTTACTCTCCCTTCCCTTTTAAGTCATCACAAACCACTTAAAAATCCATCACAAATTTGTCAAGGTGTTTTATAGTCTAGTGTAAAGTTTCTGGATTTTCATCCTTTTCCTTATGGGAAAATTGAAACACAATTTATAGTCTGAAACATCGGCCCCTCTGCTGTTCTTGCTCCTCATGAATTTTGCAATAGTTCTGGGGTCCCATCAGCAAGTTCCCTGTTTGTGAAAGTGAAAGTCGCTTAGTCGTGTCCAACTCTTTACGACCCCATGGACTATATGGTCCATGGAATTCTCCAGGCCAGAATACTGGAGTGGGTAGCCTTTCCTTTCTCCAGGGGTGGATTCTTTACCAGCTGAGCCACAAAGTCCCTGCTTGTACTGCACTATAATTTAGCATAGTTGGAAGACATAGTTCAGTGAATGTGTGGAGTGGCTCCCTTACTCTTTTGAACTTAGAATGAATTCTCATTAATTGGATGGATGTAGGTCAAGGGCAGGAGAAAGGTTAACAGAAGGAAAGTAACAGGTATTAAACACTTACTTTGTGTCAGATGTGCTATGCTTTTGGTATTCCTATGTCTTTTCACGCTCACCAAACTTGATGAAGTAGAGATTGCTAGCCCCATTTTTGAATTGGAGGAACTGAGAAATTCAGAGAAGTTAAGGGAGGTACTCAAGGTCACACAGCTGGGATGGCTATGTGATGCATGTAGAATTCGCGTCTGGCTTTGTTTTGTTTCAAAGTCCGTGTACTTTCTACCGTTCTGCAGAGCTGAGCTTAACTCTAAGTCTAATATGGCAAAACCTATTTTGTTCTGGGAGAAGGGTGGTGCAGTTCATCATAGAATTCATTCTTGTGTCAGAGCTGATTCTTCACCTGCGCTGGTTATTTTGGAACTGTCTACTGTGTACAGTGCGGTGGATGGCGTTGCTGCTCTCTGGGATGCAGAAATTGAGTGATCTGTTGAGTGTCCTGTAGTGGAGTTTCTAGCTGAGAGGAGAGCTAGCCTTCGGCTCTGAGGGCTCCCTGGCAGTCAGAGTGCCTGTGGGAGGTGCAATGTGAAAATGGGATTGTCAGTTGGCACTTGGACTGGGGGGTGTGGAGCTCTGACTGGGGGGCGCGGATGGGCTGACTCCTGGAGGGCCACCTGGCGGTATGCATGGCAATAGAGGCCTTTTGGGAGGGGGGCCAGCGAGGCCCACAGTAGTGGCCTAGGTGGGGACAACGGGGACAACGGCAGCAGCAGACACAGCGGAGACCATGAGGTCGGTGGGGGCCAGCTAGAGGCAGTGGAAACAACAGAAGTGGGTGAAGGACTGGGCAGGAAGCATGGAGGAGAGAGCAAGGGAGAAACCCTTGGAAGGTTCCCAGGACCCGGGCCTGGTCTGCGGGTCCCGGTGAGCTCTGCACACCCTCAGGTGGAGGAGCAGATGGGAAGAAAGATCCAATTTGATCTGGTTGAGTGGAGTCTGAAGTGTCTGTGGGATGCCCAGACAAAGAGCTTCTTAAGGTCTGAGCTGACGGGAGAGAGTCCGGGTTACCGTTGTGAGGGCAGGTGTTCTGTAGAGCTATTTGTGTGGACCACCGTCCCCGCCATGAAGCCCCCTGCAGAGCCAGCATTCCCGCCTCCCTCCCAGGTGAGCTGCAGCCTGGGGCTGTGTGCACATGCGCACCTTTGCACACACATCCACACACAGCACATGTACGCATGTATGCATAGTCAGACATCCTTATGTACGCACCCCCCCACACACACACACAATCACACACATTTGTGCACCTTTATGCATTCACCCATACACTTTCCTCACACACTCACACACTAGAACATTCACACACACAGCGTATACCTTTGCAGAATCCATATCCACATGCACCTTCCCCTCAGACACACTTACACACTCCCATCAGACACACATTCACACGTGAGCACACGCACAGACATACATCATGCACACCTTCACTCACTCACACACACGCGAGCCATTGACACATCCATCATCCACACACGCTCACCCCCACTCACTTGCACACATTCTTACACTCACACACGGGAGCACTGACTCACGCCCATCCCACCCAGGAGCTTGCTCCCGCTGCGCTAGGTCAGCCCCTCCTCAGTCCCTGAGCACTGAGTGCCAGACTCTACCACGGGGGGCCCATCTGAGGGGCTCCCTACCCCTAACTGCTCCCCACCCTGCGGGTTTGCTTGGGCTTGGCCGTCTGGAGTCCGCCCCCTGAGGGATTTGCAGCCCTTCTGTGCTTAGTTCCAGGAAACATGAGACGGGGTGTCCTTGGAGTGGAACAAATGTGAGGACTAGAGTTCAGCGTGAGCCTCTCGTCTGGCTCGTGGGACGTGAGAAGCCTGCCTTGCCCAGGTCAGCCTGCCCTCGGAAGCAGGTTAGGAGCTAGGGCACCACGACCTGGGGTGGGGACTCTCTGCACCCTGGCTGACGAGGTTGACCAGAGAGGGGTCAGAAGTGAGCCCGAGTTTTGAGGCTGGATGTTGGGGTCCCTTTTGCTCCTGTCCTGTCCCATGGGAGCTGCCTCCCCACGGCGTGGCCTGACTGGTGCCCTGGCCTTGGCAGAGAGGGCAGTGTCAGGCGGCTCTGGGTGCTAGCCATCCAGCCCGGGGATACGATGGGTAGGGGAGGCAGAGTGGGGCTGTCTTTGCTGACATCACCCTCTTTCTGTCCCCACACAGCCTAGTTTCCCTTTAAAAATGACTATTTATGTAGCTCCTATTTAAGAGTTATCTAAAACCTTCTTGAACCTGGCTTTTGCCCCGGCCTTTGCCACCTCTTGAAGAGATGGGAAGACTATAAATTGCATCCCACTGTAGACAGTTGGGCTTCCTTTGATTTGCTTGAATTCCCCTATGTTTGAGAGCTGTTTGAAGTATTGGGATTGGTGACAAAGGCTGCTGCCTCCCTTTCCAGGGCTCTCAAGGCCATCACCCCCAGAGTGGGAGACCAGCTCTGGTCCAGGCATCCAGCAGCAGACCTGCTCAGCCCTTTGGAGGGGCCGGTCTCCACTCCCAGCCAGTCTCCTGGCATTCCCTCCAGACACTGTGGCCAATGCCTGGTGTGGGGATTAACTCTTGTTGCTTGCTTGCTTACCTGTGCCTCCTCTTTGGCACATATTGTCTTTATTATTATTATATGGCTTTATTTCTTCTGCCATGACAAAACCATGTAACAACACATTTGGAAAATATCCTTCCTAATCAGTCACCCAACAGAAGAATCACGCTCACCTGCTGCACTTCCCTCTAGAATTTCTCTCTGGGCAGATGAGGTCTTGTTTAGTTTAGTTTTTTAAGTTGAAGGTTAATCCCTTCTATTGTAGATGTCATTTCCAGACCTGTGGCTCCAGCCATGGCTTGCATGGGGGAAAAAAAAGAGTCACAGCTGCTATTCATAGATGGATGTTTAAAATTAAGAGCAGGGAAGCACGTGCTGGGAGCTGGCTCTGGGCTTGATGCCTTGAGGCATATCAGATAATTCCTGCCTGGAAGAAGCATACGCTGCAACTGAGATGACAAGATGCACCCAGGAAAAGGTTGGGTGAGCTCACAGGCATTGTGTCATCACAGATGTCACATGGTGCTTGGGAGAGCCCTGCCTCCGGAGAGGCACAGAGATTGGCAGGCCCTTCAGGAATCCAGGGTGGCGAAGACCCTGTGGAGTGGTCAGAGAAGGCTTCCTGGAAGAGGTGGGGTGGCGGCTGGGCTTTGAAGTCTTTGCAGATGCATGTTTGGGGAAGGGTTATGCTTCAGACTAGGGAAATAGCCCAGGGAGAGTACTGGAGGTGGTGGAGCTGCAGGGCTTCCCTGATGGCTCAGCTGATAAAGAATCCACCTGCAATGCGGGAAACCTGGCTTTGATTCCTGGGTCGGGAAGATCCTCCGAAGAAGGGAAAGGCTGCCCAGTATTCTAGCCTGGAGAATTCCATGGATATTCCATGGGGTCAAAAAGAGTCAGACACGCTTGAGTGAGTTTCACTTTCACTTTCAGAGCTCCAGTATGCCTGGAAGCCTGGACGTAGCTCAGCATGGCAGGGGTGGAGGCTGGAGTCAGAGGCAAAGGGTGCCATCTGCTCTGGAAAGACTGGGGAACCATGGAGGTGCCTGATGAAGACGCTGCCATGGAGGCTGCTGAGTCAGGGGAAGGAGGGCAGGAGGAAGGACATGCTTTCAGGAACAATGAAGAGGTCGCAGGAGAAGGGGAGATTCTGCCAAAGAGCAGGCCTGCCTTGCTATCTCTTGACCTGATCTCCCTCCTGCCCAGAGCCAGGGCTGATGGTGGGCCAGGTTGACTGGCAGCTATAATGACAGCTTGGAGAGTAGTCCTATACAAGACACCTACACAAGCGGAGCACTCAGCACACAGACCAACTTCCCAGGTTCAAATCCCAGGTCTATCCCATTAAGGGCTTCTCTGGTGGCTCAGACGGTAAAGAATCCGCCTGCAATGCAGGAGACCTGGGTTGGGAAGATCCTCTGGAGAAGGGAACGGCCACCCACTGCAGTATTCTTGCCTGGAGAATCCCCATGGACAGTGGAGCCTGGCGGGCTGCAGTCCAGGGGATCATGAAGAGTTAGATATGACTGAGCACAGCACATACATACATCCCACGAAAGCCCACCAGCCAAGACCACCAAGAACACACCTGGAGAAGAACAAAGTCAGGCATGCTAGCCTGCTGCAGCAAGGCAGAGCACACACCATGGGAAAGCGGGGGGCGCCTCCAAAGGGGCTTTAGAGAAGGGGCGCTTATGGCGTTTGGGGGCTGGAGTTAATTATAGCCCAGTCTTGGTCAGGGTTGCTCAGCTACTGCTTTGCTGGAACAGTCAGAAGTCATATCTTTAGAACACACAAGCCTATTTGAAATTGCTGTCAGATCAGTTTGTCTGTGGTCTTATCTTGGAACATATGGGTGTGAGTGAGCTGGTATCAAAAGCATCTGAGCTTAGATAGTCTGTGCTGCGCCATTTATCTGTTTTGTGAGTCACTGCACAGGCCTTTTTGTAAGTTGTGGCTTCTGTTTCAAATCTCAATTTGCTATGTATGGCCTGGCCGCCCTCAGGGCCATTTCCTACCTCAAGTTGGTCTGTGGGCAGGTTACACTGCCCTTCCTGCGCCTGGTTTCTTCACTGAGCAAGTGGGGACAGTAGGAGCAGCGACACCATGAGGTCCTGGGGATTACAGAGTTAATATATGTGGTGTATCTAACAGTGCCTGGCACACAGTGGGTCCAGTGTAAATGTGAGCATCCTTACAACCACAAGCCTTTAAGACTGAGATGTGTGGATGGCTCCACTGCCTCCAAAGAAAAGATAGCCCCTAAGTTTATTTTCTACTTAACGAGGGGAAAGGGCACATTGATATGAGTTACTCTGACCAAATAGGATGATGTCCTAGGGAGCAGGCTCCACCACCTAGAATAAAGCCGTCTTCCTTGACTGGTGTCATCTTCTAAGAAGGTGAGAGGGCAGGGGATCAGAGGATGCTTTGAGACTTGGGGCACATCTTCAGGGAAAGATGGTGACGCCTTCTTCCTTGATTTAGTCAAGGGCAGAGCAGGAGGGAAGGGACTAAAGCTCGGGCACTACAAGTGTGGATTTCATAGAGAAAGACTAGGCTGACTCTGGGTTGTTAAGTATCGGGCTGGGGAGGCTGAGAGGCTGTGGACTCCCGGCCACATCTGAGTATGGTGGAAATTGTGGTGCAGTGGTGGGACCTCTGCCTGGGCGTCAGATCGCCTGGGTCCCAGCTCAGAACTGCTTCTAATAGACGAGCATGCCTGCTTAGTTGCTCAGTTGTGTCCAGCTCTTTATAACCCTGTGGGCTATAGTCCACCAGGCTCCTCTGCGAGATTTTTCAGCCGAGAATACAGGAGTGGATGGCCATTTCCTCCTCCAGGGAATCTTCTCGACCGAGGAATCAAACTCGTGTCTCCTGTGTCTCTAGCATTGCGGCTAGATTCTTCACCTGCTGAGCCGTCAGGGAAGCTCTAACTGAGAGATGGCTTTTTGCAGCTCATTTCTCATCCTGTGTCTTAACCTCCCTATTTATAAATGAAGAATTCAAAGGATCTTTCTGAGTCCTAGCTTTCTTCGATTCAAGGCATAAGGCATCCTGGAGACCACGGTCTTTCTTTCTCATGACTGTACAGTGTTTCCTGAACACACGGTTCACTGTTGATGCACATTTGGTTGTTTCAGTCCTTTGTACTTACAAGCAATGGTGCACATTTTGTGCACATATCTTTATTGGAGTTGTACACATTTACTATAGGTTGCTAGATGGAGTTGCCTGTTGACAAGGGTTGTGTATTTGTGATTTTCACTGCCATTGCCAAACCTCTCCATTGAGGTTGCATCAAATTTGACTGCCAAGTTGTGATGTGGTGAGGGAGTGGTGGGTGGGAGGTCCTTGGTGACCCCAGCGATACATCTTCCACCTCTAAAGTTGCATGCTATTAGGGGTCCCACTCTGCTTCGGCTCCATTTCTTAAAGTGCCAAATGCTTTGCCAGGTTGGGCTTCATGCTCCTCCCCTTGCACTGTGCTTTTCTGCTCATCAGCTGGTCCCAGAGGGAGAGAGAGAGAGAATGAGAACGCATGAATGAGAGAGAGTTCTAGAGGCTGTGTTTCATCTATGAAATGCCAGCAACCGTCATCCTTCCAACTTCTGCATCCACACACTTGGCTCCCCACAGTCAGTGTGGAGAAAGAGGAGCCGGCCAGCCAGCTGTGTGAGTTATGGTGAAGGTCAGAGCCCCCTAGGTCCTGAGACTGGACCCCTTAGGTCCAGTGTTCTGTCTTCAGGATCAGGATCATTACTCATTAGCTTCACAAGACTCCTGATTCTTGGTGGAATTTTACCCCAGGGAGGTGCTTAGGGCCTTGATCTTGCTTGTGACCTGGAGCCCTGCCCAGAAACACTCAGAGCTGTCACCAGTAACTGTCCATGGGCTTAGCTTTAGGGAGGGCCTTTCTGACAGAAAGACAGGTTCAAGCCATCACAGAGGAAGTGAAACAGACCCAGAGAGTAGAACTGCCGCTGTCCCCCCATTTTCATCACTGACGTGGCACATGGTGAATTAGCTTTATGAATCCTTTCCTCAACTGTCCAGGCTACTAAAAGTGGTCAGCAAGCAATCGCCTGATTTTCTACATATGCCTTTGTAATGTTCACAGGACCCCGCTCCCCCCCCCCCCCCACACGCACACACGTACACACACACACTCATTAATTAAACATCTCTTGGGCACCAGTGTGCGCCTGGTGCAGATGATCAAGACCCCGCCGCACCCTGGGGAAGCTGCTGAGACAGGCTCCCTGTGACAAAGCATGGGGCGGAATTGACGTGTCAGAGACAAGACAAGCAACACTTGCCTGATGGCTCCAGGCTCTTTCCTCTGCTCCTCAGGGGCAGCTCTCTTAGTTTGCATTCCCCTAGCATCCAGTTATTTCCAGAGTTGAAGGAAGGGAGAGAACCGGAGTAGAAAGGAGAGGACTGCTCCCGAAGAGGTGGGTGAGGCCTTGCAGGAGACAGCCGCAGCTCTAGCCTTTGCTGGGTTCACAGGGTCACCGGAGGTATCTTTGGGTTGGGCAAATTTGCTGAAAGGTGCAGTGACTTTGGCTGGAGAAAGGAAAGAGACACGTTTCCTGGAGGCCCCTGTTTTAGGCCTTTGCTGGTGAGGTGATGCCACGTGGCCATAATTAATAGAAACGTGGGTCAGTTGATGGTTTTTCACATTTGCACCAAGAGGGGCTGCATGGAGTCATTTGCATCTTCCTGTCAAATCCCCTTTACCACTGCTCCGTTCAACACACCCACTGTGTGCCAGCAGAGAACTGCACCGTGAAAGTCTTGCCTCATGGAGTTGACACCCTATGTGTGTCTTCAACTGTGGTCCAGTACCCATCCCAGGGAGGGTCACTCGGATCTTCGAAAGGAATTCCCAAGGGGTGAAGCTCTCCTGCTGGGATCTCAGGCATGAGTCAGATATTCAAGATGGTTCACCCGATGTGAACAAAATTGGAGGACGTTTGAAGAAACCAGATTCAACCAAGTGGCTGGATGTGTCCTAATGATGACCCTGGGCTGGACCATGTGGGTGTGTGACCTTTGCCTCTCCTTGGTCCTTTTCTCCTGGACCTTTGGGTGCCCTCTGGGAGGAGGAGGGTCTAGGGTACCATGGTGTCCTGCCCCCTGGAGTGGCATCCAGGATGCCAGGCTCCCTGGGCTAAAAGCCTCTTGTCAGCAGAGTAATTGGATCTGACTTGCAGCAGGCAGGGAGCAGAGGTATTCAAGTCAGTCATGCTATTTTAAACGCCCTCTCTTCCCCAAGTGCAGATCTCAAGCTCAGCGGGAGAGAACGGCTCATCTCAGAGCCTTGGGAATCACAGCACAGCCCCCTGCTCCCACGTTTGAGTGTCCCCACCCCCATCCTTGAGAATCAAATCTCACACTGGGCAACGGTCCATGAACCCTGTCACGACCACACGTCCTGTCTGGGAAAGGGTGGACTCCAGGGGCCACAGGGTTGTGGGGACCCATCCCGGTATGGGTTGACTGCTCAGCAGGCCGGAGGCAAGCCAGCACCCCTTGTCTCTTGGTTGCCTGGCAGCCCCAGAGGCTCACCACGAAGCTTGCAGGCAAACATGCCCCTGCCCGTCTGCCACTGTCTTTGACTCAGGAGCAGCTCATAGCTGCCTGTCAGCTCTGAAGACGGCGGGAGTCAGAGCAGAGAGCAGGCGCCCTCCTGCCAGCCTCCCTGTGGGAGCTGAGCCCCGTCCTGTGTGCAGCCCGGGGTGGGGAGAGGCTCACGGGGGGCCAGTGCTCAGTTACACACCGTTTGTCTGTGGATTCACATTCACTCATCTCCCAGCTCTCGCAGCAGCTGCAGCCCCGGGTGGAAGTCTGTGTGAGCCACAGGTTGGCCATGTCACGTTCTCCCTCCGGGGGATGCAGACAGGAAGGGCAATTGCTGAAGGGCTGGACTAGCCCCCACTTTCGGAGGAGGACAGGCTGCCTCTGGAAGGCGCTGTCGTGGAAGTGGAGACACTGCCAGCGGCCACCACGGAGCGCGTGCCATCCATGCTCCAGACAGCACGCCTGCAGGCTATGTGTCGCTGCGCCCTGTTACAGATGAGGCCACAGAGGCCCAAAGGGTAGCCCCTGGCCAAAGTCACTGGCAGGTTCTCCCTGCTTCTGATAAGAATTCTCAAACCCTTTCCCCAACACCATCAAATTCCTCAGGTCTTGGTGGTTTAGTTGCTAAGTCATATTGGACTCTTGCATTCCAACCCAGGGATTGAACCCAGGTCTCCTGCATTGCAGGCGGATTTTTACTGACTGAGCCACGAGGGAAGCCCCTCCTGAGGCCTTAGGTTACTTCAGATGAGGCATAGTTCAAGTTCAACATGGCTCTCTCTCTGAGAAGCTGGAGGTGTTCCCGGCCTTCCGGCTGTAGCCAGGGGGAGCCAGGCTCCGAGGCACGCTGCTAAGGCTTGTTGCTTCGGGTGACTGGTCTTGAACTTAGTTTTCAAAATTGTTTGGTTAAAACATTGCAAGCTGGGAAGTCTGCCGAGGCCTCTTCTCTCCCAAATGGAATTAGAATGAGGCAGCTGCCTAACCCTGTCCAAGGGCCCTGATTCCCAAGTTGACACCACAAGCACCTTCGGTAAAGCAGCATCCCTGGAACCCAGCCTTCCCCCGAAGCAGACGTGTGGTGACTTTGAGGCGAAGACCCTTTCCCCTGCAGAGTATGCCTCCGTGGGTGTCAGACAGGCCTGGGCCCACAGCCTTGCTGCACCTTCTCGGCAGATCTGAGTTAGAGGTTAGGAGTGCAGGCAGAGACTCTCTGGGGTCTACAAAACAGACCCCAAACCCACCCCGCATCAGCCCTGCCAGCTGGCAGGTGGGACAGCAAGGTGTTTACCTTCTTTGCACCTCAGCTTACTGGTCTTTTAAGTGGAGAGAGACAGCTGAAATTTGGGGAGAGGAGTGGGAGACAGTCACGGGAGGTCCTGGGACCCTGGAGTGAAGTGGGGGGAGGGTGAGAAAGGGGAGCAGAGCAACCTTGAAGACTGACCACTTTTCCTGTTTTGCTATATGGACATTTTAAATTATTTTATTTTTAAAGACTCTTCTGTATTTTAATAGCCACATAATATATACACGTGGTTCAAAGTTCATGTGGCACAAAAGGACACATACAGAGAAAACCCCATTCCCCTCCCTCTGCTGCCTCCAGCCACTCAAGTTCCCTCCTCATGGGGAACCATGATCCTTCCAGAATTCATTTGCTTATTATTGATACTTTTGCTGCACATGTGTTGTAATCTAACCTACACAGTGTATTTCAGATCTTCCAACACCCTCAGTTCAGTTCAGTTCAGTCGCTCAGTCCAACTCTTTGTAACCCCATGGACTGTAGCACACCAGGCTTCCCTGTCCATCACCAACTCCCGGAATTTACCCAAACTCATGTCCATTGAGTTGGTGATGCCATCCAACCATCTCATCCTCTGTTGCCCCCTTCTCCTCCTGCCTTCAATCTTTCCCAGCATCAGGGTCTTTTCCAATGAGTCAGCTCTTCCCATCAGGTGGCCAAAGTATTGGAGTATCAGCTTCAACATCAGTCCTTCCAATGAACACTTAAGACTGATCTTTAGGATGGACTGGTTGGATTTCCTTGCAGTCCAAGGGACTCTCAAAAGTCTTCTCCAACACCACAGTTCAAAAGCATCAATTCTTTGGCACTCAGCTACTCCTATATGTGCTTGTTGTAACATCTTTGATACTAGGCCTCCTTATGTGTAAGTCTCTTTACAGTTTTCAAGATGTGTATCTCAAATGAATCCATGACAGTCCTGGAGGTAGAGATGGTGATATCCTTATGCCCATTTTGCAGGTTGGGAAGTGGAGATTCAGAGAGGTTAGGCTACTTGCCTAAGGCCACACAGCAAGTGAGTGATTAAGATCCATTTGAATGCAACTTGCCTGATTCCCCAGGCAGATAATATCCTACTACTTCGACAAGGGAAAATACTTCACTCCCTGTGTATTGTGTTGGGTATAGAGCAGGTATTTAATAAACAATAATTGACCTGGCAAACCTGGACTGTGTGTAGGCAAGGCTAATAGGCAAGCCTGACTAATCCCAGCAGGCCATGGGGCAGGTTGTGGACCCAAATGTAAACTCACATACACTCAATCCTTCCACACACCCAAACTCCAGAAGAGCAGACAGCCTATGGAGTCCCCTGCCCTGGAGGAGGGGGAGGGGTGCAGTGGGAGCTGGGGAGGGTCTCCCGAAAGACCCTACTAGGTTTGGTTGGGGCCAGTTTGCCTCCAGTAAACACCTTCATTTTGTCTATCCTGCCCTTTAAGGGGGTACTGTGGGTGGGCTCAGGGCAGGATCGGAGCTACAAGTCTTTTAAAGAACCTGGCGATGGGCCATTATTCTTGCCTCTTGGATTCCCTTCTAGCTTCAGATGACTGCTGGAGCCCCAGTGAGGCAGGCAGGTACAGCCTCTGGGCCTGGGAGTCTCTTAAAAGTGCCCCCTGCCTGAGCCTGGCTGACTGCAGCCAGAATTTAACTGACATGGGTTATATGTCCTTGGGAGACCTAACCTAAAATTACCAATAATCTACCTAAGGAGCCCTCTGCCCCCTTCTCAGTGTATCTGGCCCGTTGTTGAGAACATATTTTGATGGTGCCAATAGTGAAAGAAAGACCGGTTTGGAATCAGAAAACCAGGCTCTAAACTTAGCCATGGGTTAAGTGGTGTGGGGTGAGTCTGCCAACTCTCAGAGTCTCAGTTGCTTCATCTCTAAAATGGGGATAGTCTTCTAATTCACCCAGCTTGGATGGTTGTGGGGCTGGCTGCACTTGGGAGATGCTTTGAAGGAGATGATCTGATCTCCCGACATTACCAAGAGCATCACAGAAGCACCAGTGTGGGTTCCTAAAGGTCCTGGAGCACCTGGTGTGGAGGAAAGACAAACAGAGAAGCAGAAAACAGTGCCCGAAGCCCTGGAAAAGGACACCAGCCCTGGGTGGAAAGTCAAGACGCCCAGTGCTGCACCAGCTGGCCACTCACAGCTGGGGATTGTCCTCAGCCCTTTGGATTTGCTGTTGGCATTTCCCCTGCTAATTAACATGTCATGGGGGTGTCGAGGAAGATAAACCTCAAACAATTGATTTGTCTGTTTGCCAGCACATCTGGGAAAAGGCTGGGTGTGGGAGGTCAAAACAGGCTAGAAATCTGTGCTTCATGTTCTCAAGGAAACACATGGATCTGTGGGTTTCAGTTCTCTGTTGCTATTGCTGATGGAAGCTCTGGGAAGTCAAGGTTCAACAGCAAACTCTCAACAGAGAAGCAGGTGGTTGGTAGGGGGGAGGAAGATTTAAAGTTCATCTGGCTTTGTCAAGGGAAGGGTGACTCAGGGACCTGGCTGGTCCTTGGGGAGACTATTAATGAGTCATCTATCAAATGAATTCATCCATCCATCCATCCAAGTGTGCACTGAGCACCCAGATTCCATCTAGTCCTTTCCTGAGGGTACCCTGAGTGTTTTAGGGAGAGAAGACAAGGATTTTGTTCTCTAAGCATCCAGACTCACATTCAAAACAATCACAGCATAATTAAAAATTGAGTCTCCACCTTAATAAATGGCAATATCATCTGTATCAGTTAGTATTTCTCTGCATGATAACTATTCCAAAGCTTGTTTTCAAACAACAACCATCTATTAGGCTCACAATTTAGTGGGTTGATAATTTGGACATGAGTTTGAATAAACTCCGGGAGTTGGTGATGGACAGAGAGGCCCGGCGTGCTGCAGTCCATGGGGTTGCAAGAGTCAGACGCAACTGAGTGACTAAACTGAACTGAATTTGGGTTGGGCTCAGCTGGGAGTTCTTTTGGTCTTAACTGGGTTCACTTGTATTTTTACAGTCAGTTGGGACAGACTGGTCTAAGGTGGTCTCAGCTGGAAATTTATCTCTGCTTTACATGGTTGCTTGTCCTCCACTGGGTTAGCCTGGGCTTAGTCACATGTGAGGGACAGGGCTCTGAATGAGAATGGAAACAGCAAGGTCTTTTGAGGCCCAGGTTCAGAACTGGCATGATGTCACTTCCACTGTATTCTATTGGCCAAAGTCTGTCATATGGCGAAGCTCAGATTTAAGAGGTAGGGAACTAGATTATGCTTCTTGGTGGGAGGGGCTGCAAAGTCACCTTGCAAGGGGTGTGCTTACCAGGAGAGAAGGACTGGGGCCACTTTAGCAAACTGGTAACACGCCATCCTTCTAGTTGCTCAGGACAGAAGATCTGGAACCCTTGTCTTCTGTCTCCCACATTTCATGTCCAATCCATCAGCAGATCTGGTCACCTCTACCCTTGACATATGTTTCGGAGCTGATGACTCTTATCTCTCTACCCTACTCCCACCTTGGTCCAAGGAACAACCGTATCTTTCTTGGTCTCTGCTTCTGCCCTTTTGTCCCTGTAGCCTGTTCTCAGTATGGCAATCAGAGGGAGTCAAAGTTTGTCATTTCTGTGCTCAGACACCTTCTTTTGGCTTCTCACTAAGAGTGAAAGCTAATCTCACTCAGAGTAAAAGCTAGTATCCTATAATGGCCAACAAGGTCCTGCACAATCTCAGCATTTATTGAGGCCCCATTATTATCTTACCTAAACTCCTACCATTCCCCCTTGTCCCCCATCTCACTCTGCTTCAACCACACTGGCCTGATATTCCTCAATGCCAGGCTCACGCTCATCATGGGACCTTTGCACTTGCAGTTCTGTCTCCCTGGAAAACTCTTCTCCTGATATCTTCATGATTTTTCAGCTCTTTACAGAAAAGTCACCTCAGTGAAGGTTTGAAAAGTTAACTCCTCCTTCTCATCTTCCTTCTCTGTTTGTTTTCTTCATAGCTTTTGTCATCTTTGATAAATGACACTTTTTCTGATATACGTACCTACTGTCTAGACCAGTACTGTCCACTATAATGTAAGAAAAATATAAATTAACATTTTCTAACAGCTACATTTTTAAAAGTATGGAATTTATTTTAATAGATACATTATTTAATTTGTTATATCCAAAACTTGTTATTTCAACATAAAAGCAATTCACCAAGTTTCTGAATTTTTTACAATATTTTGTTGGTACAACACCTTTGAAGTCTGGTGCTGCAGACTTATTTTACACTGACCACCTTTATCAATTTAGAGTAGCCAATTTCACATGCTGAACAGTCACACACAGTCACACTGGTGACCACATGGGACAGTGCAGGACTAGATTATAGTCCCATAAGGGCACAAGTTTTTGACTGTTATTCACGGCTGCATCCCAACATCAGAACAGTCCCTGGCAAGTAATAGGCATGCAGTAAATATCTGGTGAGTGGATAAGACAAGTTTAAGGTCAAATGCAATTGCCAATCAAATGACCTGTCGCTGGCTCTCTCCATCCTCAGAACTGCTGGGGCAGAGTTGTGAAGGAGATACAGTCAGGCTTTCTTTCCCAGCCTTGCCACCTCACTTGGCATCTCAATGATTTTTCCATTCGTTCTGGACAGACAGAAAAGTCTTGCAGGTTCATCCACACCAAACAGTAAGGATTTAATGTGCAACCCTCTTGGGAATGTTTGCATCTTAAAAGTGGGAGTGTTCAGTTCAGTTCAGTTCAGTTGCGCAGTCGTGTCCGACTCTTTGCCACCCCATGAATCGCAGTACGCCAGGCCTCCCTGTCCATCACCAACTCCTGGAGTTCACTCAGACTCACGTCCATTGAGTCCATGATGCCATCCAGCCATCTCATCCTCGGTCGTCCCTTTCTCCTCCTGCCCCCAATCCCTCCCAGCATCAGGGTCTTTTCCAATGAGTCAACTCTTTGCGTGAGGTGGCCAAAGTACTGGAGCTTCAGTTTTAGCATCATTCCTTCCAAAGAAATCCCAGGGTTGATCTCCTTCAGAATGGACTGGTTGGATCTCCTTGCAGTCCAAGGGACTCTCAAGAGTCTTCTCTAACACCACAGTTCAAAAGCATCAATTCTTCTGCGTTCAGCCTTCTTCACAGTCCAACTCTCACATCCATACATGACCACAGGAAAAACCATAGCCTTGACTAGATGGACCTTAGTCGGCAAAGTAATGTCTCTGCTTTTGAATATACTATCGAGGTTGGTCATAACTTTTCTTCCAAGGAGTAAGCGCCTTTTAATTTCATGGCTGCAGTCACCATCTGCAGTGATTTTGGAGCCCAAAAAAACAAAGTCTGACACTGTTTCTACTGTTTCCCCATCTATTTCCCATGAAGTGATTGATGCTTAATTCAAAGTAATGACTCCCTCCTGGAGAATTGTTGGCTCCAGTGGGAATGCTATTACTGACATTCCTTGAGTGTCCCTGGTGTCCTGGAGTTCACCCCAGGAGCCAGGAGACCACTAGAGACCATGCTGGGGCTTGATGGGGAGAGAGAGGACTTTGAAGATGGAGGTTTTCCTTGAGCTTCTTCTCTGCACCCAGGCTGGTGGAGGGTGAGAGCGCCTGCCCTCTGCAAAGCACGTTCACAGGTGGTGTCTTCTAGTCACCCTGCCAGGCGCTTGTTTTGCTGATCAGAATCTCAGTGCAGAGCTAAGAAGCGGAGTGACTCAGCTGCTGTCCGGTGCACAGTCTTGGCCTCTGGGGGCTCTTGGTCCAGTTGGGGTGACTTGCTCAAAGGGACATTGGCTGGAGATGATAACTATGAAGGATACCAGGTGATGAGCAGATAGACCTGGGCACAGCTGGACATGGCCTGCCTGGGGGGGCCATCATGCTGGTAGAGGCAGGAGCCATCGCAGGCCAAGCCAGGGGCCCCCGAGGGGCCTACAGAGTCCCGGGAGGTGGCCCGAGATGGGCCTTTGCTGTTTGAGGCATCACCTGCTGGTTTTGAGGCAGTGAGAGCACCATCCCCCTTCCTCTTTTCTCCTACAGCCAGTCTCCTGCCCTCCTTTCTCAACTCTCATGGATTTTAACCAACACCCTCCTTCCATCCTTCTCTCTTTCTTTACACACCTCCCTTCCCCCAACCCACCCCCCTACACACACATCCCAGGGTGCCAGATCGACATGCCCATGGGTAGAACCAATTGGGAGTGTAATTTAATTGCTTCTGACTCCCTCGGAATTTAATTTCAGGGCGAGACTGGGCTCTCCCCCCTTTCCCGTGCCAAGACTCACTGGCTGCTCTCTGAAATTCCATCATTAGGACTTCATGATATGATCTTGCTAAAACATAACCACTCCTGAGAAAAGCCATCATTGCAGGTCCATCACCGCCCGTCACAGTGAGTGGGCCCCGAGAGCCTGTCTGGGAGCAGGGCAGAGGTGGTGCAGGGGAACACAGGGTCAGAAGGAACAGGATTCTCCTGGGGGAAAGAGGAGGCCAAGGAATGAAGTTTAATCTCAGTCCTGCCCGAAGTATTCATAGGGCCAGGCTTTATGTGGGTGTCACATGGAAGGTCCATCTAGTCAAGGCTACGGTTTTCCAGTAGTCACGTATGGATGTGAGAGTTGGACTATAAAGAAATCTGAGCGCCAGAGAATTGATGCTTTCGAACTGTGGTGTTGGAGAAGACTCTTGAGAGTCCCTTGGACTGCAAGGAGATCCAACCAGTCCATTCTAAAGGAAATCAGTCCTGAATATTCATTGGAAGGACTGATGTTGAAGCTGAAAGTCTAATACTTTGGCCACCTGATGCAAAGAGCTGACTCATTTGAAAAGACCCTGATGCTGGGAAAGATTGAGGGCAGGAGGAGAAGAGGACGACAGGATGAGATGGTTGGATGGCATCATTGATTCAATAGACGTGAGTGTGAGTAAACTCTGGGAGTTGGTGATGGACAGGAATGCCTAGCATGCTGCAGTCCTAGCAGCATGGGGTCCTAGCATGGGGTCGCAAAGAATCGGACACGACTGAGCGACTGAAGTGAAGTGAACTGGACTGAACGTGTATTCTGCAGATCTCAAGAGAGTCCCAGGTGAAGCGGCTTTCTGCACTTGCTCTATTTTGGGCATTAGGGAAATGCTCATGTAAGGTGGGTCCAGAAGATGCCCTGGCACTCCTCGAAAGTTCTTGGGGCTTGATTTTTTTTTTAATTTACTTGAGTCTTTATCAAGAATATTAGACAAGTATGACCTAGAAGGAACTATATATGGTTTATAAGAAAGTTAACCAATGCCATCAGCAGTGGAGACCCCTCCTTCCTTGGCCAGGGATGGCAGGAGGCTTTCTGTTTTAGGTCTGAAACTGTATCTTCTTCTGGGTTAGCTGGTTGTGGTTCACACTGACCACTGAGTGTGCTGGGCCATCTCAGTTCATGGTGACTGGTAACTGGGTCCGTAGACTCATTGAAAGAATTCCCAATCCTCCTGTCTGCAGCATCTCCCAGATCAGTCTTTCTATGTTACATCTTACCTCCTTGAGTTGTGTTTATTCCTCTGCCACCATGGAAAACTCCAAGCACTGAAATGCTGGGAGGTGGCTGTTTTGCACACTTCCCAAGGTTTTTAGCAAGATGTTATTGCCTACATGTTCATTTTTCTCCCTCCCTTCCTTCCTTTTTTTCTTCTGTGAATTCTTACTACATGTCAAGATCTGTGCCATGCACTAGGAATACGGGTGCATGAAATAGAGCTCGGTCCTTTCCCCAGGGAGAGAGGTCTCCTAACCATAGGTAGCTTCTACAAATTGCCCTTTTATGACTCTGGTGGTAATATTTTTATAGTGCTCATTGGCGTTAGACAAAAAGAAGGCATCTTTCGGGATGGATGATGCCTGGAGAACTGTCTTCTGTAATTGCATCCTGTCTCTAGCTGACCTCGCACTCCTGGGCTCCCTTCCCTTACTCCTGGTCTATGACCACAACTGGAGCACAGGTCCTTTGCTGTTTCCCGGAAGTTTGCTGTTAAATTATCTCATGCTCATGGGCAAGCAGGCTTCCTTAGGATGGAAAGTTCCTTTCCACCAGTGCTTCGAGAGCCAGGAATTCAGTTCCTCAGAAGAAGCTGAGCTTTTCATTAGAGATCAAAGCCTGGCCCTGGGGAAGCATTCACAAAGTTGCTCTTGGCGGTAAAGAATCCCTCTGGGCATATCATTTCCTTTCTAAGCCTTGTTTGTTCCCGTTGGTCAGGAAACCAAACTATGCCGAGGAAGAAAAGCAGACCAAGAAGCCGAGCCAGGGAATATTTCTTCTTTGGATCGAACAACTGGATCAAAAGAGGTTAATTCAGTTTACCTGGAGTAAGTAAGGAGGCCAGGAAGAACAGCCTAGGAAGCTGGGTTCTGGGCAGATGATCCATATTCTTCATCTCTGATTTCCCTGGGTTTCTCTGAAGTAGTTGTCTCATGAGGTATACCACAACCTCCCGGTCCTGCCATTCAGACATCCCACAATTTGCACCCTCCTCCATCTTTCCAGTATCATCTCCCCAAGCATCCTGCATCTGAGAGGATCACAAAGGATGTATTACCTAGCAACAGAAACTTGAACATGTGCCAGGATGGAGGAGTCAGTGGGGGTCATTGGGAGGCTCAGAAGATACAGGAAACCAAAGTTTTGAGCTGTATCGGTGCAGAGGGAGAGGGGGCTCCTGGGGCTGTGTTGAGTAGAGGAGGGAGTCTGTCTTTTGTTGTCTGCCTGAGGCTTGCTCCTCCTCCTTGTACCTGCAGGTTTGGGCCCTGAGTACTCAGGTGTGCTCTCTGCTTGTTGCCATGTTCCTTCCTCTTTCCCCCCTCACCCAGAACAGGCTTTCTGTGCCTCCAAAGACCAGTTTGGCCTACCTGTGCTCAGGCAGCAGGTAGATGCTGCAATGAGTTTGCACCATCTCCTAGTGAGCACAGAAGGGGCCCTGGAGGTGTTCCAGAGCCATCTCCCTCTCCAGTGTTCACACTCCTCTGCCAGGCAGCTGCCCAGCCTCTGTATGGACATGCCCAGTGATGAGGAACTTTGGAGGACAAGTGAATTCTGAGAAATGTCTTCCTAACCTTGACCCAAATCCACCAAAAAGAGTGATTCCCTTTGCCTGAGCTGTTCCCTGACCCAGAGTCGCCTCTACGCTGTTCATGCCTGGATTCCTCAGCTATTCCTGCTTTCGGGCAACTCAAGTCCCCTCCCAGCCCTGGTCTCCTCATCAGACTTCAGTGTAGGTATCCATATTAACATAAGGTGCCTAGAATTGGTGCCAGGACCCTAGAATTTCCTCCATCCCTCTTTATCAGTTAAAACTGTGAATCGTGGAGCCAAAGCTTTACATGGAAGGATTCCCAGGGACCCTGGTGAAGCAGCAGTTGCCTTCTGCCGGGAGGACCCAATAGGCTGCAAGGACCTTGGCCTACTCCAGAAAGCTGGGCCTTGTTCTTAGGCCAGAGAAGAGGCCTGGGGCTGCTGGCCAAGGTGAGCTGGCTGGGCTAAGCAATGTCAGCCGCCACGGTCGCTCCTCAGCATCATCACAGCAGAGACTTGGACTGCTCCCACGGCACCAGCTGCTGGTCCTCATCACCCCAGTTACACCCTTCAGAAGGAAAGGCTTCCACTTGGGGGAGGCTTAGGATGGGGATGGCGGATGGGAAGGGGCGAGGAGACCACCGGGGCCTGGGCAGTTGGGCTCCTGGGCACTGCGTGTGGACTGGGGTGGGCACATGAGGAGCTGGTGCTGGGTGGGGGGACTCTGAAGTGCAGCACAGTGTGGAACACACCACACGGGGAATCAGAGGCCTAGACTCCAGTCCCAACTCGGCCATAACTACCTGAAAGCACTTGGAAAAGCCATCCCCCTTTTCTAGCCTCCTCGAGATCCTCGTCTCGTAGAACAAAGGCTGTGTGGTCTCTGAGCCTCATTTAACTCAAATATTCTAGGATTCCCTGCAGTTGTGTATTCCCTTGTGTGTGCGTGTGTGTGTGCATGTGTGTGTATGTTATTTGCTCAGTTGTGTCTCTTTGCTACCCCATGGACTGTAGCACGCCAGGCTCCTCTGTCCATGGGATTTCCCAGGAGAGAATACTGGAGTGGGTTGCCATGCCCTCCTACAGGGGATCTTCCCAACTCAGGGATCAAACCTGGGTCTCCTGCATTCTTTACTATCTGAGCCACACGGAAGCCCTTGTATTTCCTTACTAGCTAATAAACTAATTGTGAACTTTTCTAAGATAATGAAAGTCTTTCTCTTCTTTCTTTCCTTCTCTTCTTCCCACTTCCCTGCTTTTCTTTCCCTTTCTCTCATTTTCTCTCCCTTCCCTCTTGGAAGTTTCCTAAATCCTTCTAAGAACAAAGGACACTTACTGTATGGTATTTGTCCTGAAATCACTCACTTTACAGCCGACTATTAGAGATAAAATTTGTGCAGAAATGAAACGCAAAGTGTAACAGGCAAATGCCACAAACCCAACAGGAGATTCTATCACAAAGTTAACATTTGCCTTGGGTGTTTAATGCTGACAGAATGCAGTCAGTCTTGGGAGGTAGGGTATGGGGTCAGGGGTCAGGCAAATCCCCTGGGAGTCCGCGAGAGGTAAGAGAGGTCACAGGAGCAGAGAGAGAGAAAGGCCAGAAAGGGTGTTTGCAAGGAATGGATTGCTCAAAACTGGCTTTAGAGTGACACAGCAGCCACTGGAAGGTGGATTTTGAAAGCGAGCACTGGTTGGCTATTGCCTCTCACCGCTCCAAGCTCACTTCCAGTGCTGGACATGGCACAGAACACACAGGCTTTTCCCAGCAGGAGGGGGGACGGCAGACCTTGTAAAGTGAGTGTGGTGATTGCCCTGGGGTCCCCTACGAGCCAGAGGAGAGGCTGAGCTGGAAGATGCCTGCCGTGCCCCCACCCCACAGCTGAGGAACATCAGCAAGCGTGTAGGATGGGGTGTCATCACTGTGGGTCACAGTCTGAGGCCTGGAGAAGCGGACTGTCCCTGCAGGTCTGACAGCGAGGGGAGGCACCCTGGCCCTACGACTGAGCCCTTCCACGGGGTAACTCTGCCTGGCTCTGAAAGCCCCTTCGGTACAGGAGGCCT
Source organism: Aepyceros melampus (assembly GCA_006408695.1). Taxonomy (NCBI): domain Eukaryota; kingdom Metazoa; phylum Chordata; class Mammalia; order Artiodactyla; family Bovidae; genus Aepyceros; species Aepyceros melampus. The sequence goes on from SJXQ01008510.1 coordinate 330,435, forward strand.
TCCTCCCGGCTACTTGGGGGCAGAAATCTGCTTTCAAAAGACCGATTTTTTTTGCCACTTGAGAGCTTGGCTTTTCAGAGAGGAGCAGACTCTGGCTCCAGACTTGGCTTCAAGAAGTGCTCAGCAGAGACAAGGGGTGGCCTCCCGGGCCTGCTGGCCGGCTGGTCTCCATCCCTCCATCCCAGGGCCTGCGGGAGGGAGCCTCTTTGACCCTCCCCTCCCCTCCGACTCTGCTGTGGGCCCTGCCTTCCTGTGCTGCCTCCACATCTGAGGGAGAGTGAGGCGGGTCAGTGACCCAAGGACAACAGGAACCTGGGGCCCGAGAACTGGCCTGGGGAGGGGGGATGCCAGTTTCTCTGGAGACCCAGGAGGGTTTGGCTCCATCCGTTTCTCCCAGGGTCCTGCACCCATCCACAAGAGAAGTGGGGGACATTTGGCTTGGCTGGCCAGGGGCCTGCTAGGCAGGAGGTCCCCACCGGCAGGAGGTCCCTGCCAGCAGGAGGCGGTTATCCCTGGGACGTGGGGCGGGCAATGGGCCCTCTGGTGGCTGTCTCCACACTGTCTGCTCCTTCCCTTCCTTCTTGGTCTGAGGATTCGAAGACAGTGCCCCTCAGCGCTGGAGTCTGGAGGCTGAAAGCCCCTTTTCCTTGAGGTGATCAAGCTGGTGCAAGTGAGAATTCAGCTAGAACATCCCTCCAGCGCACGACGCTGCCTGCTCTGGAGAAGCCCGGCTGGCCACACCGCTCCGCTGTCTCCACCGCCGTCCCTGGCTTCCTGACTTCTCAGCCTGGCTCCTCTCAGCTCCCAATCAGCCTCCTCTGCCCCCTTGTCCCCGTCCCATTGTCCCCAGGAAACCAGGCCTGGCCCAGAGGATGCTCCAGGTATCCAGCCTTGTTTCTGCCCTGCTCTCCTCCTCAGAAGGGCCTCTCACTTTATCAAGCCTCCTGGTTCCCGGGCTCCGCCCCTCCTCCCGTTGACAGCTGCCTTTCAGTAAAGGCCTCAGTTCAAGTCTCCGCTCTGTCACTTACCAGATGAGGGTCAGTGAACCTTCCAGAGATGCAAGAGCTCCGTCACTGTCTTCTCCACCCACCTGGCCCACAGCCCGTGGCCCCACATCCTCCGCTTCTCCTTCACCTTCCCCTCCCCATGGGGCTTGTCCTCTGATCCATGCACTCTCCAGCTGCCAGCCTTTTTGGCTCCCCGCCCACGAGGCACGGGTCAAACACCAGCTCTTGTGGGGTGCCTGTGTGTGCCAGGTGGCCACTGGGCAAGGCCTGCACGGTGCCCTGCCCCATCCCAGCCTTGCCCTGGGGAACACCCCTGCTTGAAGGTGCTCCCAGCAAGCGCTCAGAGGGACCCGATAGCACCAGTTTCCAGAATTCTAAGATGCATATGTTTCTTTTCACATTTCTGAAACTACTGTATCTTTTACTTTGCTGTGTTCCTTTAATGTGGCGCTTTAAAAAAATGTAACCCCTCTTTTTTCCCCCACTCCCTAATCATGTTATTTAGTTCACAATGAATCTTCCAACTGATGTCATTTCAGCCCTGGGGAAATAAATAAATGGACAGTATAGTCAAGGACATCTGGAGATTATTTTTTTAACCCAAAGGAGTAACTCTAATGGGAAAAATTGCAGGTTGTCTATTGATGGGGGCATTGTGGGATATAAGTGTTATTCAGATGTCACTGATCGTTGGCTTGCCAGGGGCCCAAATTGTGTACCCTAAGAACTTCACTCCTCTGCTCTTAGAGCCCACATACAGCAGCCGCTATCTGCTGCTTTCATAGATGGTGCAAGACACAGGCTGGGGAGAGGCCGGGGCCCCAGAATGAGTGTCTCCTGCCTTTAACTACTTTCTGAGTAGGGTGGCTGCGACTGAGAGCCCTCTGGGGATGGAGGTGAAAGGGGAGAGGGGCACAGAGTCCCAGAACAGAGGTCAAAGGACTTGTGCATGTAGAAATTGCCTGAAACAATCTGGGACCTATAGGTACTTCAGTTCACTTTTGCTGTCCACCCAGGAGAGAAGGCAGCCGTGTTCACTGCCCAGCGCATCGGCTGGAGGCACAGGTTACCGGAGGGTGGTTACTCTCCAGGCTGGGGTGGTGGCCTGTCTTCTTCCTAAGGGGCCTCCACAGGAATCTGAAAGGCTCCCTCCCTGGCAGGGTGGGCGCCCTCATGGCAGGAGGGGACTGTGGGAGGAAGGCAGCTGCTGTTCCCTGTGATGGGAGAGACTCCACCAGTGCCTGAGGCGGAGGATGCCAGCCCACTCAGCCTGACCAGCCCCCGGGCGCTGCAGCTTTAAAACCAAGAGCTCACCCCAGCCCTACTGGCCACCTTCCTTCCCTCTCAATTTCATATCAGTTTGCCTTCAACTGGCCTCAGCACGGCAGTCCCTCCAGCAGTCAGTCTTCAAGTGGCCTCAGCATGGCAGTCCCTCCAGCAGTCAGTCAACCAGCTATTCACTGAGCGCCAGCTCTAGTGAGGCATGTCGGGATCCAGAAACAGTGAGACACGAAGCTCGGCCAGCTGGGGGTGGCGGGCATGAAGTCACAGCCCAAGGTAGCTACTGGCAGGTGCAAGGGAGTGGTAGCGACAGGGCCTTCTATAGGAACACAGAGGAGGAAGGCGTCCCCGGGGGCTGGTGGGCACGAGAGGCATTTTTTGAGTTGTGATATGACCTTTAAAGGTGGGGACGGCAGCCACCAGCGTGAGCAGTGGCCCTGGAGTGGGAATGTGGATGTCTGGAGATTCGAGTGGTCCAGCGTGGGTGACGGCGGAGGGTTTGGTGGGGGTGGTGGGAATCAGGAGGATGGAGCTGGATGATCAGGTTAAGGTGTGTGAATCTCACCAGCAAGCCAGGGGGGCCACTGGCAGACACGTTAGCAAACCCGGCTAAATGCTTTGCTCTGTGTGTGGAGCTGGTCTTTTTCCTTTAGAGCTGCACTGCCCAACATGGAAGCTGCTAACTGCAAGTGGTCAAGATGTACTGCGCTAGGTATACACTAATTTTGAAGGCTTAGTATGAAAAAAAATGTAAAATATCCCAATACTTTTAAGAAAAGTAATTTCATTTATTTAATTAGGCTGTGCTAGGTCTTCACTGCAATGTGCGGAGAGCACATGGGCTTCAGTAGTTGGGAAGCACAGGCTTCGTTGCCCAGCATGTAGAATCTTCCCGGACCAGGGTTCGAACCCGTGTCTCCTGCATTTGCATGAAGATTCTTAACCACTGGGCCACCAGGAAAGTCCCTCAATAAATTTCTACATTGAGTATATGCTGAAATAATAACATTTTGGATATACTGAGTTATACAACATATATTATTAAAACTACATTCACCTGTTTCTTTTGACTTCTTTAGAGGTGGATACTAGAAAATCTATGGTTACATATATGGCTCACATTGTAACTGAACAGACAGTGGTGGATTGGAGTCTTCACAATATTCTTTCGTCACCTCATTTCTTTCCTCTGCAGTCGTGGCTGTCTTTCACTTCGTTAGCTTCGACAGCTCTCCATTCCTCTCTTGCCCCTTTCCTTCGATTGTGTGGGACTTCTCCTCCACTGTTTACAGTTGTGTTGATGATAGATGGTGGTGGGGAGAAGGAGGAAGCCAGAGCCAGCTTGCTCAGGCCACAGCCCCTGGAAGCCAGAATTCACCAGGCAGGGAGGCCTACTGATCTGTAAAGCTTGTGGGAGTTAAGATTCTAGATAATTATTTTCTGGCTTACTTGCAGTGAGCCAGAAATATATTTTAGTTCCACTTTGTTTTGCAAATATTCATTAAAAAAAATTTAAAAAAAAACCTATCAGTGACATGCATGTCATTTACAAAGACAAATAACTCCAGTACAAGACACATTTAGTAAAACAGGGATTGTCTGCCCTTCACACTCCCCACCCCAGCCCCACCACTAGAAGCTCAACACTCCTAGCTCTTCTTCAAGTATTTACTTCCTGAAATACATAAATTACTAAGTAAATTTCTAAATAAATTCTTATATGGCTATTTGTCAATTTTTCAATTTTGACATTGTCTATTTTCTTCTTCTTATGGGATAAATGTCCTTTTCTGTTCTAAAATAGTTTATTAATGCTTATTGCATTATTAATATATAGAGATTGTTCACTGCTGAACCAAGTAGTACATAATAATTACACTTTCTGAACAATATTTTCCCTTCCTAGAGGTAATAATTGCCTGCTTTCTACGACAGTTTCATAAATTCTTACCAAATGCTCTATAAAATTGGAAAATTTCTTCAAGTATTATTTTATTGTGGCCAAATCTAATGGTAATCCTACCCCTCAGATATCTTCAGTGCACCCTCCCTCCTGCCCCCCTTGAAATGGTTGCTGGAGGGTCTGTACAGCTGTGTGCATGGGAAACGCCCTCTCTTCCAGGTGTCATCCCCTATTTCATTTCTCCTTTCTCTTGGTTTGCATCAGTACCTCTTTGAAAAAGGGTGCAGAGAAGTTTAACTTTTTTTTTTTTGAGACCTTGCATGTTTGAAAACAGTCTTGTTCTATTCTCATGCCTGATTAAGTTTAGCTGGACACAGAATTCTAGATTGAATATCTCCCCCTCCCCCATTTCTGCAGTACCGTGAAGTCAGTTGCCCACTGTTTTCAAGCTTCCAACATTGCTGTTGAAACATCTGGTGCTGTCCTGCTTCCTGACCTTCGAATGGGACTGCTGTGCCTTCTCTGGAAGGTGTGAATCATCTCTTTGCCCCCAGTGCTTGCGGGTTTCCCTGTGAGATGCCTCACTGTGTGGTTCTCCCCGTCCCCGTTTTGCTGGGCACTCAGAGGGCCTTTTCTATCTAGAAGCTGACCTTCAGTACTGGGAAATTTTTATTTTATTTTTTTTTAATTAATTTTTATTTTTTTAGTTTGTTTTGCTTTACAATACTGTATTTGTTTTGGGAAATTTTTAAAATACTTTTTTCCATAATTTTCTCCATTTTTTTCTCTTCCTAGAAAAACTGTGGGCTCTTCTGACTGAACCCTTCAGCTTTGGCATCTTCCTCCTCATCTCCTTGTTTTCTTGTTTTGCTTCCTGGGAAATTACCCTAGTGTCATTTTCCAACCCTTCTGCTAAATTTCAGAGTTCACCTCTTATAATTTTTAAATTCCAAGCCCCCTCTTGTCTCCTCATTGCTCCTTTTAAAGGAGCTTACAGTTGTTTCATGGACCCAATATCTTATTTTTTCTGAGGATACTAATTTAAACATTTTGAAGTTTATTGGCCTTTTTTTTTTTTTGGATCCCTGCATTACTTCTGTTTCTCTGAGTTTTTTTTTCTTTTTTTTTAAATTTAGTATATTCTCTCTATCTTTTCACTTTTTCTCAAGAGACTAGCCATCCTTGGCTGTCTGTTCACATTGAAGAGTAGGTCACCAAAACTTGCAGAAGCTCTGTGTCTACGTGTGGACCTTTCAACTTGTGGGCTTTATTATGCAGTGGCCGGCTGAGGACTCTGCCATTTTACTGGGTACTCCCAACCAGAAGGATCTGTTGAGCTCTTTCTGGAGCCAGTTTCCAACCTGGAGCCGTGGGGTGTGGGGGAGAGTGGAGAGGCACACGAGGGGCAGCATCCAACGTGCCAAGTGCCAGAAGGGAACAGAGGTTTCCAGAGTTCCCGTGTAGACTTTCACTTAACCCCCCTGTTGGAGCGCAGTGCTGCCTCCCAGTCCCCCACTCCTGGGGTTTTTCTGGCTCAGTTTCCCTGCAAAATGCCAGGGCGAGGGAGGGACAGTCACTGCACTGGAAAGGGCAGAACTGCTCCTCATGCAGGTTGGCAACCAGCCTCCCCATTTTCAGCGCCAACATCTCTCCCGCCTTCCCAAGGAGTCACCACCTCCAACTCCACCCCGTTCCAGCATGTGTGGCAAGATCTATACATTTCTCATCGACTGCACCTTCGTGGTGTGTGTGTTTAGCCACTTTCATGTCCCACTCTTTGTGACCCCACAGACTATAGCCCCCAGGCTTCTCTGCCCATGGGATTCTCCAGGCAAGAATACTGAGTGGACTGTCCTTTCCTTCTCCAGAGGATCTTCCAGACCCAGGGATCGAACCCTGGTCTCCTGCATTGCAGGCAGATTTTTTACCGTTTGAGCTACAGGGGAGTCCACACCTTCATTAGGGGCTTTGTTTCCAATTTCTCAGCTCTGCTAATTCCTCCATCTGCTTTCTGTCTTCCAAAAATCTGTTGACATTTGTTTCCTGCTGATGTCATGCCTCCTGTTCTCCCTGTCCTTGTCTGTTTATTTTCTCTTTATTCCTTTGCTCTCATTTCAGTGGGGTTTGGGAAGGAACAGATATATGTTGAACCTGCCACATTTAACAAGAAGCCTCTTTAAAGCTTCCTGAGGTGTCAAGTCTATTTCCTTCCTTATTAAAGGACTCCAGTGCTGAGAGCTGGATCTCTGCTTATGGAGAAGTTGCAAGACTTTCCCCATCATCAAGGTCAATTTTATTTAGAAGGTGGTGCAGACTAGATTAAATAAAGTGTGAGCCTGGCTTATTGCTGGAAATTTTTGCTTTTAAAAAAATTATGATATTACAACAAATTAATTATACTTAAAATTTTGTGTGATTAGTTTTTTCTTAAAATTGCATGGAAAACAACTTGTTTTCTCAGAAATTTGGGCTCTCTGTAGCTGGGTCCTGGCCAGCCAAGGCTTCAGAGCTTGATTGCTGCTGCTACTAAGTCACTTCAGTCGTGTCCGACTTTGTGTGACCCCACAGACAGCAGCCCACCAGGCTCCCCCATCCCTGGGATTCTCCAGGCAAGAACACTGACTAGGTTGGACTATATTTTCTTGTGTGTGTGTGTGTTGGTTGCTCAATTTTGTCCTACTCTTTGCAACCCTATGGACTGTAGTCCACTAGGCTCTGCCCGTGGGATTTCTCAGGCAAGAATACTGGAGTGGGTATCCATTTTCTTCTCGAGGGGATCTTCCCAACCTAGGGACCAAACTTGGGTCTCTTTCACTGAAGGCTGTTTCTCCAGGCATCTATTTAAAAGGTATTAAGATCAATAAAGTTGCCTGGGAGGAATTCAAGAAAGCCAAACTGTCTCCTGGGACCTTAAAATTCCTTTAACTAGTGTGTTAATTTAAAAGAGAATGCTTATCTATGCAGGTCAGGAAGAAACAGTTAGAACTGGACAGGGAACAACAGACTGGTTCCAAATAGGAAAAGGAGTACGTCAAGGCTGTATATTGTCACCCTGCTTATTTAACTTCTATGCAGAGTACATCATGAGAAACGCTGGACTGGAAGAAACACAAGCTGGAATCAAGATTGCTGGGAGAAATATCAATAACCTCAGATATGCAGATGACACCACCCTTATGGCAGAAAGTGAAGAGGAGCTAAAAGCCTCTTGTTGAAAGTGAAAGAGGAGAGTGAAAAAGTTGGCTTAAAGCTCAACATTCAGAAAACAAAGATCATGGCATCTGGCCCCATCACTTCATGGGAAATAGATAAGGAAACAGTAGAAACAGTGTCAGACTTTATTTTTGGGGGCTCCAAAATCACTGCAGATGGTGACTGCAACCATGAAATTAAAAGACGCTTACTCCTTGGAAGAAAAGTTATCACCAACCTAGATAGTATATTCAAAAGCAGAGACATTACTTTGCCGACTAAGGTCCATCTAGTCAAGACTATGGTTTTTCCTGTGGTCATGTATGGATGTGAGAGTTGGACTGTGAAGAAGGCTGAGCGCCGAAGAATTGATGCTTTTGAACTGTGGTGTTGGACAAGACTCTTGAGAGTCCCTTGGACTTGCAAGGAGATCCAACCAGTCCATTCTGAAGGAGATCAACCCTGGGATTTCTTTGGAAGGAATGATGCTAAAACTGAAGCTCCAGTACTTTGGCCACCTTATGCGAAGAGTTGACTCATTGGAAAAGACATCTTCTAAAGTACTTATTCCTTGCAATTAAAGCTGTCTAGCTAACACAAACTCCATGGTCATGGGTGTGGGAGGAGAATTTCAGAGAAGTCATGGAAGAAGGGGAAAGGTGGGGGAAAGAGGGGATGGTAGGAGTAAGACTTCAGACAAATTGATCTAGGCGTTCCGTTCATATTCATTGTGTCCAACGAGTGGCCCCCAAAGTGGTTTACTTGTCTCAGGCAGAATTGCAGCTGCATGCTTGAAAGTGAAAGTGAAGTTGCTCAGTCAGGCCTGACTCGCTGTGACCCCATGGACTGTAGCCTACCACGCTCCTCCGTCCATGGGATTTTCCAGGCAAGAGTACTGGAGAAGTGCCTAAAACTAATGGCAAATAAGACAAGCCTGTAACAGCCACTTTCTCATGATGCCTGAAGTTGGCCATACACCAGGGTTCAACCAGCAGCATAAAAATTTTATTACCACCACTCCCAAGTTAGCTACAACAGCATGAAAATTTTCAGCTCAAAGAAATCATCCAAATTTCTAATCAGGATAATGGATTAAGTTAATATGAGGAATGCTAGAAAATTATTAAATGAATGGTGGAAAACTATTAAAAATTTTTTAAAAACACTTGAACAGTAACATTTTCTTTCGGCCATGCTGCATGCCTTATGGAATCTTAGTTCCCCAACTGGGGATTGAACCTGGGCCCACAGCAGTGAAAGCACCAAGTCTTAACCACTGGACTGGCAGGGACTTCCCTCTGTGGCGTTGTTGCACAAATACATAGATCCATGGAACAGAATAGAAGATGTAGAAAGAGACCCAGACACACATGGGAAATGGAAGTGTGATAAAGTCATCATTGTGGATCACAGGGTAAAAATGGCTCATTTAATAGATGATGTTGAGACAACTGGAAAGCCATTTGGCAAAAAAGAAAGTTGGTTTCCTACTTCACACAAAAAAATCAGAGATTTAAATATGAAGATGAAGATATAATAAATTCTAGAAGAAAATATTAGAGAATATATTTGTAATTTCAATAAAATCAAAGACTGATAAATTGGGCACTATAAAACTATACATTTTCCTCATACAAACACCACATAAACAGAAGACTAACAATGAAGGGGGAAATATTTGCACCTTAAATCACATTTAAAGAGCTAGTTTCCTTGGAAAGTAAAGAGCTCCACAACACAACAGAAAAATGAACAAAGGATGAGAACAGAAAGGAAATCCATATAGTTCTTGAGTTTATGAAAAGATATTCACTGTCGCTTATAGGAAGAGAAATGGAAATTAAAGCTACAGAGTTACCATTTTCTACCTATAAGACTGTCAAAGAACAGAAAGGTGGATCACATCCCTTGTTGTTCAAGTGGGAAAACAGACATCCTCACCACACCAGCAGGAATACGCTTGGTACAGTATCTACAGCGGGCCGTGCCTATCAAAATAAAAAGGAATGGGCTGTTTGGGCCAGCTGTTTCCCTTTAGAGATACACATAACTGAAATTACATATATACAAGGATATTTGTCACAGTAAAATGAGATTGTGTAAGGACAGTCATTGCAGAATTCTTTGTAATAGTAAGACAGGAAATAACCTAAATGCATATGAGTAGAGGAGTAGTTTAAAAAATATAGTACAACAAAACAGACATTGGGAGGATGAGGCCGTACTAACATGTACCGATCTGTGAGGATGTCCATGTTGTTACTTGAATGAATAAGTGAAAAAATTGCATCTGTAGCATGCTGTTTTGTAACATAGATGTATATTCTGAGATATGAACAGGATCTTTCTGAAAGGTTACATAAGGAACTAGCAATGGTGTTTCTATCTAGAAAGGGGATCTCAGTGGCTGGGGGAACAGACAAGGGTAGGAGGGTGTCACTCTTACTCTCTTCTCTTGGGGTAGAAGAATATTTTGAAATATTTTAACTCCAATTGTAGGCTGACTTAGGGCCAAATTTATACCACCAATGTGGTGCAGAGGCCCTGAGTTGAGAAACACACATGAAAATTGGTCCAGAAGCGGGGTGACTGGGCAGAGCCTCAAAGGGCATACTGGGATACCCACAGAACCCTCCTCCCACAGAACAAGCCTCCAGGGCCAGCGGGGCTCAGAACTGCCATCCACCCACGCTGCTCTCTGAGGCCAGATTTCTCCCGTTTGTCCTACCCTATGACTTCTGTGTCTCTGGGTCTCTGGTGTTCTTTGAAGGCACTCTGCTCGGCCTCAGGGACAGACAGGTGCCCTCTGGTAAGATCTGCCATCCCCGATGCCTTCCTGGCCACCCTCTTCCCTTCCTGTCCCATGTTTGTTCTCCGGTTTTCTTCCAACTACAACTTAGCATTTACTTGGCCATTTTCCTTTAACGATTCTGATTGTCCAGCCCAGGTAGGTTGCCCTAGCTGGGCCTCAGGTGAATTTCTTCTCTAATACGACCCCTTTCCAGGACCCTCCTTCCACGGTGGAACTGACTGACCCAGAGCCAGGTGAGAGCATGCAGACCCCACCCACTGGATGCAGCTTCTTCCCAGAGTCAGTGGCAGGGTTTCTGCCCACACACCCATCCCCTCACTTCCCCTCCTCAGTTTCACAGGTAGTTCTGGGATAGTTTCTTTCCTTCCTCCACCGTATCCTTACTTGCAGTGCTACCCTGACAGCAGAGAGTGATGGAGGATTCCAGAACATCTCTTTCTTCCTTTCACGAAATGTCTGCCCCCTAAAGATCCTTTTTATTGAATCTGAACCAGTTTTCTTGCAACTGACCTGACATTTTTTCGGCATTCTCCGTAACTCTGTTGATGTCATTCTGTAAGGAGCTAATGAGTTTAGCATGTTGTTCACTCCCTACATTCTTGTATTCCTCCCAGTACTCTTTCTCACTGAGTTTCTCAAGAAAGAGCTTCTCAGCATTACTTATTTGGATGCGCATATCTGTTGAGAGAACATCAAGATTTTGGGTCATTTCTGTTGTCCTTGCAACCATCATTATGTGGCATTCTGATTTTGTGAAGTTAAAGTCTGATATGAAAATATAAACTCATAAATACAATTTTATATCTACAATTTAGAGAAATCCAAACTACTCAAACTATTGTTTATCTATCCCCCACGATTCGAAATCTCAGTAAAAATAAGCTTCCAATTTTGAAGTAGATGGTGTGGTTTGGGGCTGTGACCGGGAATGACAACATGCAATCAACCTATATGCCTAGGGACCCACAAGTTTAAATTATGCCTGTGATAGCTTGATAAGCATCCTGTTTTGTACAATGTATTATTTCACATACACTTTTTATTGTAAATTGTGTTTTTCTGGTCATTGTGTCTCTGGGCAAAGTAATTCCAACTTACATCCTTCGGCTGTCCTTGGTGACCTTTTTGTTAAGTATGTTGTCTGATTCCAGATTTACAGACCAACTCTTTGAGCTTTCCTTGTGTGAAATGACAGCATATGACAGTCATAACCACCTCTCTTCCCAGTCGCCATGTAGTAAGACTTCAGAGTGAAAGCTAAGTTCCTCAGTCACATGTGTACAAATTTGGAGCTGTCTCATCATATAAACCTTCAGTTCGCCCCGGTGTACTTACTATACATGACATTCTACTCAGTCTTTAGGCTGAGTATCAAGCTGCTGAATATTCTGGAACAGGAAGCATCACCAAAACCAGTACGATGAACTTAATGGCTATTTGGCTCACTGTCCTGCCCCGTCTTGTTTGAGGGCTCCTGAGGGCAAGACCACATTTTATTCATCTCTGTCAACCCAGCACTTGGCAGAGAATCTGGCCATTAGTTGAGGCTCAATAAATATTTACGAAATGAGTGAAGCATTCTTTCAGGCCAGAGAGATGCTCTTCAGCCCAAACATCCAGGACTCCAGACATGTCTTTGTCGAAGACGTGATAATAATACATTTTTAATACATACTTAACGTGTTAATATTCAAAATATAAGATTATACATTTTTAAATTCCCTTAACAAGTGGTTCTTGTTATTAAACGATTAAGAACACTATACCCCAGTGATCAGCTGTCCTCTGTGAGCAGACTGCCCCGGACTCAGCCTTGCACCACGTTCAGTCTTTGCGGGGAGGGTGGTTGATGTCACTGAAGCTTTTGAAAGACAGGTTGGGCTAGCAGCTGCTGTTCTGCTTTCTTAGCACCCCTCTCTCCCTTCTCGTCTAGTAACACACGTCTCCCATCCCTCATCATGTAAATACACTGACTACAGATGCCCCTTTTCCTGGCCAGAGGGATTGGTCCAGGGCTGAGCGTGCACCCCAAGCTAGGCCTCAGCTCAGAGTCCTTCCCTAGAAATGCTCTCACTGAAACTGGTAGGAAACATATCTCTTTTTGTCTCCACTCCACTTTGAGGTTGTAAGGATATACGTTCAGAGGTGTCTGTGGTCAGAGTTCTAGACTCACAGGGAGAACGTTCTCAGAAAAAGGAGCCAGCTTTCCAGGGGAAGACAGAGAGAGAAGAGAGATGAGAGGGGCAGTGTGCGGAGGGAGAGGGTGGGCTAGAAAGAGGGGTTGATGGTGCGGGGAGGAGCAAGAGAAGGAGACGAATAAAAGGAAGCTGAGCTCTGACAGCACGTGAGGCTCTGGGTTCAGCTCAGTAGCACCCTGCCTTTTCTGTCTGGTTACCTGAAGAGATTAACATCTTCTTTATGCTTGGACTAGTCTGGGTGGATTTTTATCCTTGCAACTGAAAGCATCCCAGGTAAATGTTGGAGGAGGGGAGGGAGTTTCGTCAGCACTTCTCAGACTTGACTGTGCACAGAAACCCCCTGTGACCTTGTCCAAATGCAGACTCTGACTCAGCAGGTCCAGATGGCTCAGAGGCTCTGCACCATCCCAGGCTGCCGGCGGAGCTGCGGCCGCTGCTTCATGAATTGAACTGAGTTGCAGGTGACTGCCTGGTGCCGACTGTGACAGCCTCAGAGACCCCTTATAGATACGTCTGTTCCCTTCCTCTCTTCATCAGCATCCATGGGCTTCTTTCTCCCTTGGACCACCGCACACGCCCAGCCCTCCTGTTCTTAGTTACCCAGCACGTCCCCGGTCTTGGGTGACACACGCCCCAGCCCCAGCCCAGACCTCAGACAGGCACACTTCCACTAACCGGACCATTCCCTGCAAAGGCAGCTTAGTGAGCACGTCTGAGCATCGGCTGAGGTCTCACACCCCATCTCAAGAGAGTTCCTAGAGCATCCCTTGAACACAGAAGCAGGATTCTCCCGGAGATGGGCCCGGCCAGGAAACGCATCCACCTCATGCCATCACGCCAGTGCTGTCACTACAGGGGCTCAGCCAGAGCAGGCTTATGGAACGGTGGTGGAGAGCCCCTAAAAATGAAGCTTGCTGACTGACCTGTGGCCTTGGTAACTATTTCACCCAAAACAACAACTATCTGCGAATGGAGTGCCTGCTCCGGGCCAAGTGCTTGAGTAAGTAGGCTCTCTAGAGTGCTTGGGGAAGTCCAAGAAAATCTAGCCCCTCGTTTTTGCCTCTCAGGTTCTCGTACTGCTTTCTGGTTGCACTCCAGTCTCTCCCCTGTTTTCCAGGTTCCTGGCAGGGATGGTATTTATAAAGGTTCTGGCAAAAAAAAAAAAAGCTAGAAATGTGAGCAGCAAGCTCAAGATGAAGGAATAGGAATTTTTTTCAATGCGTGTGTCAGCCCTGAGGGTCCAGCTGTCAGGACCCTGGTACTCCTGAGCCCGTGGCAAGACTATGTCCTGCGTCTTTCACCTTCTGTACCAGCATCATTTCTATCCACGTCCTGTAAACGTCCCCTTTTCCAAGTCCAATCCCTCTTTCCCCATCTAAATACGGGGCTTAGCTTCCTTAGAGATCCTGGGTCTGGGGAGGAAGCTTTATACTCTCCTTACCATTCCCAAGTCTGAACTGAGGCTGAAGCCATTGAAGACACCAAACAAGACAACTTCCCCGCAAAAGAGCAGATCCGCCCTGCCTGGCGTTCGGGTGGCAGCTCACAGGATGCGGGCTGGTGGAAAAGGCCGGAGGGCTTTGGTCTGCGTTTCTGACTGCTGCTGTCCTCCTCCACACTTGGCTTCATTATGTCCACCCACTTTGCTATTTCCTTCTGTCGCCCACTTACCTACATGGGTTTGTGGTTGTGGTGGCAATGATGTCCTTTGAAGTATGTCCATGGCACTTTGAACATATTAGGAGACAAAAGCATTGATACATTCAAGAAATAACTTGATATGGCTTTATGATAATTTTCTAAGTTCCTAAATTACCTTTCAAGTTTTGTTCCTGGTCTCTTTCGAACTTCCATTTTTCCTTCATTGCGTTTTCAACCTCCTCTCTTGTTAAAACTACAGATCCCTCTGACTTCTCTTCACTGAGTTCCTTTAGTAGGTTCCGTATGTGCCAAATCTGTTCATCCTTTAAGCGTTTATTCTGTCGTGAATATCAAAGAGTTGTTAATTACCACGGCTGAAGTATCTCCATTGTTTTCCCTCAAAACAGAATCACATGCTGAGGCTTGCACAATAAGAAATAGTTAATGAAATAATTTATTCAATAGTATCTCCAAAGAGCATGTGGAAGATGGAAGACTCAAAATTAAATCCATCAAATCAGTAATCACTGAAGAGACAGTTTCATTTTAAAACCTGTGTTAATACTCTGCCAGTCTATCACCCTATCATAGGATCAGTGAACATTAAAATTAGACTTCAGGGTCAATTTCTTCAAGTCCCACAATATCTTTCTTTTCTAGGAAACATCATTCATTTATTCAATATTCATGGAGTTATCTACCATACGCCAGGAGTCATCTAGACACTAGGCATATATTCGTGAACAAAATAGACAAAAGTACTGCTCTTGTGGGATTTACATTATTTTTTGCTTTTCTCACAAGTGACCCTAATTCTCTTTTTCTGGGGTGATAGTCACTCACCATTCCAACACTCCACACTTGAAACATGAACTGTATTCTTCTTGTGAATATCCTGTTCATGTTTCCACATCTCTTATTTAATCAACTTAGAGTTTATTTTTGCCCTTGCTAGTTTATTATGTATATGTAGATATATTTTATTGTGTGTGAACTTAATAAATATTTCTTATACTTTTCTTAGCCTTCCTTTTTTTTTCTCCCTTTAAGTTTTAATACTCACTTCCCTGTGGTCTTTCCTTCAATTTCTTAAACCTAACAAAATATATATACTTAAAATATTCTAATACTTCTTTTAAAAATTACTTATTTTCCTATAATTTAACATTCTTTTTACTATTGTTTTTCAGCATTATATTTTATTTCTGATATTCATGTTTTTATTCTCTTAACCTTCATAGGCAATGGCAACCCACTCCAGTATTCTTGCCTGGAAAATCCCATGGATGGAGGAGCCTGGTGGGCTGCAGTCCATGGGGTTGCTAAGGGTCGCACACAACTGAGCGACTTCACTTTCACTTTTCACTTGCATGCATTGGAGAAGGAAATGGCAACCCACTCCAGTGTTCTTGCCTGGAGAATCCCAGGGATGGGGGAGCCTGGTGGGCTGCCATCTATGCAGTTGCACAGAGTCAGACACGACTGAAGTGACTTAGCAACAGTAGCAGCAACCTTCATAGATAGTCTACTGTAAGAATATTTTCTTTCTCAAAATTGATTTTCTAAGCCAATACTTCTGAAACTTCAACGTGTATACCCAGCACTTGGGGACCTTGTTAAAAATGCAGATTCTGAATAAGTTTGGTACGATGCCTGTAATTCTGCTTTCTCATACGTTCCAGGTGATGCTGAACCTGCTGGCCCACAACTCACACTTTGGGTAGCCACATTCTTTCTGATAATCTAAATATCTGTGATTATTTGAAAGTGCCGCAGCCTACTAAAACTCAGGTCTTTAATATTGAATCCAACAAACTTTAAAGTTGATGGCTGAAAAATTTGATTTCTTAAAATTGTTTAGCAAAATAGACACTGCTGCTGCTCCTGCTAAATAGCTTCAGTCGCGTCTGACTCTGTGTGATCCCATAGACGGCAGCCCACCAGGCTCCCCCATCCCTGGGATTCTCCAGGCAAGAACACTGGAGTGGGTTGCCATTTCCTTCTCCAATGCATGAAAGTGAAAAGCGAAAGTGAAGTCGTTCAGTCGTGTCCAACTCTTCACGATCCCATGGACTACAGCCCACCAGGCTCCTTCATCCATGGGATTTTACAGGCAAAAGTACTGGAGTGGGGTGCTATTACATTTAATTAATTCCTCAGAGAGGATTTTAATGTAACCTTAATGCTCTTTAAGTCATTCCACAGGCTGTTTGACATGACTGTCATATCAGTGCTTTAGAATTTTAATTTAAAACTTTGATAAACTGAACGAAAGCAACAAACAATTAACTTTAGGATGCTCAGTATTGATAAATACAGCCAAAAAACAAAAAGACAGACTGGACAGGCTTTGAGTGACTTAAAAAAATAGAAATAAAGATGAAAAAGATATGATATTCAAAATCCCACAGTTTAACTTCTTTGATTTTTTATTTGCAATATTCTAAAGTATCTGAATTATATCTCTGAAGAATTTTTAGTACCAAAGAATTCATGATATGATATATATCTGAAAACTGAATTTCTTTGCTTCTAATTTTGTAAAATCTTGCAGCGAATGATATAAAGAGAAGTGGTGGAATAAGACTTCTGAAAATCACTTCTTCATAAAGGCAATGAGAAAAAAATTGGCAAAAATTGGCAAAATCAACTTTTCAGAACTCTGGAAATTAAAGGCTTTGCAGTAATTCCAGGGAGTGTTTATTCAAGAAAAATGGTTGAATCTTAGTAAGAACAGCGAATTTCGTGGCATTTCAAATTTACCCTAAAAACCAATAGCCCCACAATTATGGCAAAACCCAGCAATCTAGCAGCCCTGGCTGAGGGTTGGGGAGAGAAGTAAGAGAGCAGAACTCTTGCAAAGCCCAGTTCCTAAATAAGGGCCATTATTTGACTTATCTGGTAATTCCCTGGAAAATCCCACTGGCAAGCCTTATCTTTATTTGACCTGACTCAGAGCTTACCCAGTGTCTTAACAGCCTTTTCCTAGATTAGTTTGTCAAAAACAATCAACAGTTGTTGAACATTACAGCTCCGTGTGTGTGTACTCAGTTGTGTTCAGCTCTTTGAAGCCCTGTGGACTGTAGCCTGCCAGGCTCCTCTGTCCATGGACTTTTCTAGACACAAATACTGGAGTAGCTTGCCATTTCCTCCTCCAGAGGATCTTCCTGACCCAGGGATTGAACCCGCATCTCTTGTGTCTCCTGCATTGGCAGGCGGCTTCTTTACCACTCTGCCACCTGGGAAGCCCACAGCTCCCTGAGGTGTTAATAAAAGTTGAGGTAAACAACAAGCTGAGCCCCCCAAAACAAATCTTCAGAAGACAACTGGAGATGAGATGTCCACAGGGAGTTTTGACAGCTCTTATGTATTCCTAAGAATCTAAAAGGCCACATGCATTTAATAACCTCTATATTAAACGTCCCAAATCCTGTATGAATTTCAAATAGAAATGTGTCTGACAGTGTTACAAAATTCACTATATCTGAAAAATTATTTTGAGTGATATACTGAAAAATAAATTTAAATATATCCACCAATATGCTTAAAAAAAGTATTTATCTTATGAAGTAAATTTATTATTTGAGGTAAGACTAATTATCATATTATAAATAGAAGAAAGAGTTAGTATCTAAGCTACAAAGGAAGGATTATTTTTGTTTTGTTATAAGGCCATCTCATGGCCTTTTAGAAACTTTTTTAGACTCACAGAACAAGGATAGAAGCTGCCAAAATAGGACACGCAATTCCCATCTACCGTCCACCCAGCTTTCCCAAATGATAACATCTTATCTAATGACAGTGCAGCCTCAAAACCAGGAAATTGACATTGGTACAATGTTATTAATTGAACTAGAGATTTTATTCTATTTCACCAGTTTTTACATTTTCTTCTTTCTAGTGTATGGCTGTGATTCTGTCATTTATAAGGAATATATGTATGTGTATCTTTGGTCACTCAGGTGAGTAACATGTTGTTCGGTCACTAAGTCATGTCCAGGTCTTTGCAACTCCAAGGACTGCAGCACGCCAGGCTCCGCTATCTTTCACTGTCTCCTGATAATGAAACTTGTGTCTGTTGAGTTGGTGATGCCATCCAACCATCTCATCCTCTGTTGTCCACTTTCTCCTCTTGCCCTCAATCTTTCCCAGCATCAGTGTCTTTCCCAGGGAGTCAGCTCTTCGCATCAGGTGGTCAAAGTATTGGAGCTTCAGCGTCAGTCCTTCCAATGAACATTCAGGGTTGATTTCCTTTACGATTGACTGGTTTTATCTCCTTGCTGTCCAAGGGACTCTCAAGAGTCTTCTCCAGCACCACAATTTGAAAGCATCAATTTCTTGGCACTCAGCTTTCTTTATGGTCCAGCTCTCACATCCGTACATGACTACTGGAAAAACCATAGCTTTGACTAGATGGACCTTTGTTGCAAAGTGATGTCTCTGCTTTTTAACACACTGTCTAGGTTTTTCATAGCTTCCCATCCAAAGGGCATAAATAGATATGATAAATTTATGATATAAATATATATAGATAGATATATAAATATATATCTGTATTTCTTAGATATATTGTTATGAGTTTTTTTTTTTTTAATGATTTTCAACCATAGTTCCTGGCCCACAGTGCCCAAAACCCATGGAATTTTCTGCCATCATAATTAGGTTTATGTTAATGAAAATGACTTTTGAATCTGGGAGAGAGAAAGGGAGGGGGCCTGATTGCCAGGAGAATGATCAAATTATTAGAGGATTGCAGTCCCTCACGTTGATTTCCAGGGACAGGAGAGGGACTTGAGGTGGAATCAACTGCTACTGGCCAAGGATTGAGTCAATCACGATTATGTAATGAAGCCTCCATTAAAACCTGGAAAAGGGGCATCTTTTGCCTTTCCCAGAGGCATCCATGTGCTGCTGTGCCGGGCCCCAACCTCCACAGGGGCAGAAACGCCTTTGTTTGGTACTGTGCTCTCCAGGGGCTTCCCTGTGGCTTAGCCGGTGAAGAATCCGCCTGCAGTGCAGGAGACCTGGGTTTGATCCCTGGGTTGGGAAGATCCCCTGGAGAAAGGAATAGCTACCTACTCCAGTATTCTGGCCTGGAGAACTCCACGGAGTTGCAAAGAGTTGGACACGACTGAGCAACTTTCACCTTCACTCTGCTCTCTGTATCTCTTCATCTGACTGTTGATTCATAGCCTTTAATGCCTTTTTAATGATCTAGTGAGTAAATGGGTTTTCCTGGTTCTGTGAGCCATTCTAGCGAGTTAATTGAGCTTGAGGAGGATGGGGTTGTGCGAGCCTCTGATTTATAGCCAGTCAACCAGATGTACAAGTAACACCCTGGACTGGTAACTGGCATCTGAAGTACAGGGTGGTCTTGTGGGACTGAGCCTTTACCTGTGGAATCTGACTCTATCTCCAGGTAGGTAAGTGTCAGAATTGAGGTGAACTCTCAGACACCCGGCTAGAGTCTGAGAATCGCTTGTTGATTAGGGGAAGCCTCCACACACACAAGTTGGAATTGGGTCAGGAACCCTTTCAGTAGGATTATAAATTCTGTCACATGTGCATACGAGACATATCACCACAAAGATGGTATCTGAAGCCATGATGTTAAATAAGATGATCCAGAGGGAGTTTAGAGTGAATGAATACATTTAAGATCAGAACACTGATAAATACTCTAATTAAAGGGTGGGAATAAATAATTTAAGGGTAGTTTCTTTTCCTATTCGAGGGGGGAAAAAAACATTGAAAAAAAAAGAAAAAGAAGAAATGATCAGAGAAGTAGAAGGAAATTCAAGAAAGAGTGATGTCCTGGAGCCCAAAGGAAAAAGAGTTTCAGGACGCCAGGAGTGACTGCCGGAGGAGAGGTGTGAGGTTAGGCCTCGGAGAGCACACTGACGTCATGTTAGTCGCTTCAGTCGTGTCCAGCTCTTCGATCCCCAGACTGTAGCCGCCAGGCTCCTCTGTCTATGGGATTCTCCAGGCAAGAATACTGGAGTGGGTTGCCATGCCCTTCTCCAAAAGAGTACATCGGGCCTGGCTAATTGGACTTCCCTGGTGGCTCAGACGGTAAAGCGTCTGTCTATAACGTGGGAGACCCGGGTTCAATCCCTGGGTCTATTCCTGGGAAGATCCCCTGGAGAAGGAAATGGCACCCACTCCAGGACTACTGCCTGGAGAACCCCATGGACAGAGGAGCCTGGTGGGCTACAGTCCATGGGGTCGCAAAGAGTCGGACACGACTGAGCAGCTTCACTTCACTTCACTTCACTTCAATTGGTCAGCACAACTTTCCCTGGAGTGGTTGTAGGGGAACAGTAGGAGTGGAAGTATGTACTGGGAAGTAAGGATGTGGGCACAGTGAGCTGTGAGATGTCTAGTGCTGTAGAGGAGCAATGAATGCACAGAGAAAGAAACAAAGAAAGAAAATAATTTAAACAAAGCTAAACGCATAGGAAGAAATGATGAAAGAAGAGGGCATAACTTTTATGATTTGGACATTTCTGATTTGGACGTAACTGGAGAGAAAAATGTATCTTGCTAATGAGTCATGTTAAACTTAGCAATTTAAATATCTGTGACCTCAAAACTTTTTCCTCCCACTGGTATTTGTGGATCAACCCAACAAATATTTATTAAACATCTACTCATGCTGGGCCCTTTGGAGAAACAAAGATAGGATTTGATTGCTAAAAAAAAAAAAAAAAAAGATTTGATTGCTGCTACCTAAAGGGCTTTCAGTT
Source organism: Aepyceros melampus (assembly GCA_006408695.1). Taxonomy (NCBI): domain Eukaryota; kingdom Metazoa; phylum Chordata; class Mammalia; order Artiodactyla; family Bovidae; genus Aepyceros; species Aepyceros melampus. The sequence goes on from SJXQ01008510.1 coordinate 351,215, forward strand.
AAATAACGGAGAAATATTTTTAAGCAACACCCAGCTAAGATGGGGGGAATGAAGAGGAGCTACTCAAGAGAAGAGCGTTCTGGGAAGAGGAAAGGGCCTCTTTGTTGTCAAGGTACCACAGTGAGAAAAAGATTGGGCTTCACAGTATTTAAAAGAAGCAAGGGTAAGCAAAGGATGGGATGGCTGCAGATGAATTGGAGAGGTGAGTAGAGGTCAAATTTTGAAGGACCTTGAAGGCTTCAGGAAGATCTGTGGATTTTATTTTCTGTGCAGCAGGAAGCCACTGTGGGATTTTAAGCACTGAAAGGTTTGCCAGATTCCAAGGGTCATCCTGGTTGCCCTGTGGAAAATGTACTGGTTAGAGGAAACATGGGTAAGAGATGACGCTGGCTTAAACTGTGGCAACAGCAGCGCACATGGAAAGAAATAGATAAACACAGTTGAGCTAGTCTGTCTTCCTATGCTCCTCACTGCTGGGTCCACTAATGACTCCAAGAGCCGACTTAGACCTATCACGGTCTTGAGCTAATCCTCCTAGAAATGAGAACGTTGCCTCTGGCTCCAATTGATGGGTTATGGGAAAGTGGTTCCTCAGTCCTGATCCATTGTCCTTTCCACAACCAAACAGAAGTCCCAAAGCTAGCCGGGGGTTCCAGTGCTGACCACTCCGGGGTGTGCATCAGCCTCCTGGTGGTGGCTCACTCTCCTGGGCCCTGGGACTTCTCTAAGTGGGACCTGCCTCCAGGTGCTGCAGCCAGACTTCCCTTTCCACTCTCATCCACCAACCTCAGTTTCTTAGTTCCTGCTGCAAGTGCCTGGTCCTTCAGAATCACAACAACATCAGGATTGTCTTGCCCAGCATGTATTTGATGAACAAATGGACAAATGTGCCCCATGATGAAGACAGGAATCCTCGTTTCCCAAGGGGGAAACTGAGGCGTACACCAGTTTTGGCCAAAATGATACTAGCAGTGGATTGTATCGTCAGGGTGCAAAAATTCAGGTCTCTGACTCAAATTCCATTAAAATTTGTAGACACAGTCTTCTGTAGCAAAAGTCAGATAAAATAGGTGTGGAAGTTTCAGGATCCATATAAAGTAAATCTTTTAATAGGGGACACTCTCAGTATTTCCTCCTTCTTGAGCCCCTTAAGGGCTAAGTTGGATGCACTATCATTTCCTGCTTCCCACCTTTATTTCTGTTGGTCCTGATAGTCACACACAGCACCCCTTTCACCTTCGTTTTATTCTGATTTTATAAAGACAGACATCATCTTAAACACTGTTAGTCATTTTAACAACTGAAATTGTACTTTTCCGATAATATTTACATATGCACACACTGAAAATCTAAAAGAAAACAGATAAATAAATTTAAATACAGAGCCCATGTTTTATCAGTTCAGTTCAGTCGCTCAGTCATGTCTGACTCTTTGCGACCCCATGAATTGCAGCATGCCAGGCCTCCCTGTCCATCACCAACTCCTGGAGTTCACTTCAACTCACGGAGTTCACTCCAACTCACATCTATCGAGTTGGTGATGCCATCCAGCCATCTCATCCTCTGTCGTCCCCTTCTCCTCCTACCCCCAACCCCTCCAAGCATCAGAGTCTTTTCCAATGAGTCAACTCTTTGCATGAGGTGGCCAAAGTACTGGAGTTTCAGCTTCAGCCTCATTCCTTCCAAAGAACACCCAGGACTGATCTCCTTTAGGATGGACTGGTTTGATCTCCTTGCAGTCCAAGGGACTCTCAAGAGTCTTCTCCAACACCACAGTTCAAAAGGATCAATTCTTTGGCGCTCAGCTTTCTTCGCAGTCCAACTCTCACATCCATACATGACCATTGGAAAAAACACAGCCTTGACTAGATGGCGGAGAAGGCAATGGCACCCCACTCCAGTACTCTTGCCTGGAAAATCCCATGGGCGGAGGAGCCTGGTAGGCTGCAGTCCATGGGGTCACTAAGAGTCGGACACGACTGAGCGACTTCACTTTCACTTTTCACTCTCATGCACTGGAGAAGGAAATGGCAACCCACTCCAGTGTTCTTGCCTGGAGAATCCCAGGGAAGGGGAGTCTGGTGGGCTGCCGTCTCTGGGGTCGCACAGAGTCGGACACGACTAAAGTGACTTAACAGTAACAGTGACTAGATGGACCTTTGTTGGCAAAGTAATGTCTCTGCTTTTGAATATGCTATCTAGGTTGGTCATAACTTTCCTTCCAAGGAGCAAACATCTTTTAATTTCATGGCTGCAATCACCATCTGCAGTGATTTTGGAGCCCAAAATAATAAAGTCTGACACTGTTTCCACTGTTTCCCCATCTATTTCCCATGAAGTGATGGGACCAGATGCCATTATCTTCGTTTTCTGAATGTTGAGCTTTAAGCCAACTTTTTCACTCTCCCCTTTCACTTTCATCAAGAGGCTTTTTAGTTCCTCTTCACTTTCTGCATAAGGGTGGTGTCATCTGCATATCTGAGGTTATTGATATTTCTCCCAGCAATCTTGATTCCAGCTTGTGCTTCTTCCAGCCCAGCATTTCTCATGATGTAATCTGCATGGATGTTAAATAAGCAGGGTGACAATATACAGCCTTGACATACTCCTTTTCCTATTTGTTTTTTTTTTAATTTTTATTTTTACTTTACATTACTGTATTGGTTTTGCCATACATTGACATGAATCCGTCTCAGGTGTACGAGTTCCCAATCCTGAACCACCCCCACCTGCCACCCCATATCAACCCTCTGGATCATCCCCGTGCACCAGTACCAAGCATCCTGTATCCTGTATCAAACATAGACTGGAACCAGTCTGTCGTTCCATGTCCAGTTCTAACTGTTGCTTCCTGACCTGCATACAAATTTCTCAAGAGGCAGGTCAGGTGGTCTGGTATTCCCATCTCTTTCAGAATTTTCCACAGTTTATTGTGATCCACACAGTCAAAGGCTTTGGCCTAGTCAATAAAGCAGAAGTAGATGTTTTTCTGGAACTCTCTTGCTTTTTCGATGATCCAGTGAATGTTGGCAATTTGATCTCTGGTTCCTCTGCCTTTTCTAAAACCAGCTTGAACATCTGAAAGTTCATGGTTCCGTATTGCTGAAGCCTGGCTTGGAGAATTTTGAGCATTACTTTACTAGCGTGTGAGATGAGTGCAATTGTGTGGTAGTTTGAGCATTCTTTGGCATTGCCTTTCTTTGGGATTGGAATGAAAACTGACCTTTTCCAGTCCTGTGGCCACTGCTGAGTCTTCCAAATTTGCTGGCATATTGAGTGCAGCACTTTCACAGCATTATCTTTCAGGATTATAGTTTGGTTAAATAAGAAATTAAAAGATAAATGGTGTTGCAGAGCTTTACATTTTTAAACATAAGATTCAGTGTCCTCATGATCTAAATAGCACAATTCAAGGTGACTTCCTTTGACATTATAAATAATAAATAGAAACAGCAGTACCCTCTTGCCTCCCATGTACAAAAATACATTTAAATATACTGTAAATTAATCAGCTCTAAGTACTAAAGAAGATAATTTCCTAGAGTTCATTTCATTATAACTCAAAAAATTTTTAAGTATTTGCATAAATGTTTAATGATTAGATATCAGCTTTATATTTTATACTCACTCTTTCATGATACTTTTGATTCTTTTCTCTAAGTTTCTTTATTTGAGCCATAAATCGTTCTAGTGAGTTTTCCTTTATTTGACAGCTAATAACAGAAATAATGTGTTACAATTATTTCCTTTAGGAAAAATTAATGAAATAATAATTTAAAATTATACTATTTGAATTGAAATAAAGTATTAAATATACTATAAAACCCTGTTTAGGGATAAGAAGCTTTACTGATGTTGTATTTCTGAGTATATTTTATTCACTAAAATATGTATTAGAGAGATAACTTCAAGTTTTAAAAAATATCAATCCCCATTTTTATCTCATAGTCACAACTTTTATACTTTCTCATTATCTGTAAATAAATCAGCATAAAAAGAACCTAGGAAAGGGCATACAGAAAACATGCTTCCTGGAAATCCAAAAACATTCAGACAAAAATAACAAGACAAAGACTTTACATGGGCAAGCACAGCTTCTTGAAACAGTAGGGTAAACTGGCTACCCTACTGGTCAAGTTCATTGGTATACCATCTCATCTATAAGCAGTAAAAGGATTCTTTCTTGACACAAGTACATTTTTAAAATACCAAACAAATATTTGTTGAATGTCTGCTAGGTATAAAATATAGAAAGAATGGAAAGAGTCTGGTATAGGCAATTTGATATCTATTTGAAGAGCTAAGGGTATCTCTATTACCTCATAAATCTTACCACTTTAAATCTGAGACCAAAATAAAGGAACAGAACTAGCTCCATGTAAATCCCTTGCCTCTATTAAATATCTATCTATCTATATATAGCACCTCTGTGGTATAGTGAACAGAGGAGTATTTACAGAATGAGAAACTCTGCTTTTCAATCTTGTCTCCTCCACTTCTTACTTACATGACCTCAACAAGTCAATTCTCTGAACTTCAGTTTCCAAGCTGTCAAGAGAGAGATAAGAACACCCACCCAGCTCTATGTATTTTATAAAGATGAAAATAAGAAATCATATGTGCATGTTTCTAGCATAAAATAAGTGCTCAGTAAATTTCAGGTGAATTTTAATCTTACGTCCTCAGTCCTCCTGGAATAGCATTTATATTTGTGATATTGTAACTTTAGCAGAGAGAAAAATGAAGAGAAAAACAAAACATTTTAAAAATGAGCAAATCCTTTAGGCTTTGCCTTGAGTTGTTTCTGCAGGGGGCAGTTTGGAAAGGCCTGAGTGGCATCAGCAAGCCTGGGGGTGGGGTGGATCCTAAGATGCTCTAAAGGTTTGGCTGCTTCGACGGCCCCCTTGTGGAGCATTCACCTAGCCTCTCCTGGGAATTCACTTCAGCCTCCTGAGGCCTCAGAGATGATGAATTTATCAGGAAGCAGGGCTTCCTTGGTGGCTCAGATAGTAAAGAATCTGCCTGTAATGCAGGAGACCTGGGATCCCTGGGTCAGGAAGATCCCCTGGGAAAGGGAAAGGCTATCTGCTCCAGTATTCTGGCCTGGAGAATTCCATGGACAGAGGAGCCTGGTGTGGGTACCGTCCATGGGGTCACAGAGTAGGACATGCCTGAATGACTAACGCTTTCACTTTCAGAAGAAACTAAGCCTCAGGGCTCCCCACCATTAGCCACTGTGGGAATTCAAGCCTTCCTGGACTCTTCTTCCTTTTCACATCTTCTTCCTTTTCACATCTCCCTTATCTACTCAGTGCCCTAGTAACCCACATGTCACACTAAATGCTGAAGCAAGTGGGAAAATAAACCAATGAAGTTTATACTGAGCACTTAATATACACTAAAGTGCTTTGAAAAGGGTATTGCGCTGTTTTGAAGCACAGTGACATGGAATTAACACTAATGCAATGTGTCTGTCACCTTGTCCCTTCCTTCCTTATCAAAATGTTAGTTGATGGAAGGAATTTTCACATATTGAGGCATGAGGAAGTCATCCTGGCTTATTCCTGATTTGGCTTGAACTTTATGCTGACTAGAACAACCTGTGGCCTGGCAAACATCTGCTTTAACCGTGACAGAAAAGAACGCATTTAAACATGAAAATGGAGTGACTGCGGTTCAGGCATTCAAAATAGAGCTGGGTGGCCATACTGGATGCGGTTTCAGACACATTTCGGTATCACTGAGAACTCTGTTTTGAACTGTATCCACCTCAAAGATGCCACCAGCCATTTTCAAAATAATATTTTTGCCAGGGGCTGCCAGCTGCAATGTTATGGCCTTAAAGTCTCCCTGGTAACTGTGTGACCATTCTGGATCCCAACCAATCCTTGCTTAACATGCACCCTTACTTCTCACCAATTCCAACCCTAATTCTTGACAAATATGTAACCGTGGTTTGGGCCTGTATGTTGCTGTTGTTGTTAAGTCACTAATTCGTGTCCGACTCTTGGGCCCATGGACTGTAGCTCACCAGTCTCCTCTGTCCCTGGGATTTTCCAGGCAAGAATCCTGGACTGGGTTGCCATTTCCTTCTCCAGAGGATCTTCCCAACCCAGGGATCGAATCTGCATCTCCTGCATTGGAAGGTGGATTCTTTACCACGAGGCACCAAGGAAGCCCTTTTGCCTGCATAAGCCTCCCCATTTTGCAGTCAGTGGAACACAATTCAGCTGCTTCTTGCATCTGTGTCTCCTGGGCTACAGTCCTTAGTTTTGCTTGAATAAAACTCTTTCCTATTTTTATTATAGGTTGTTTATTGAGTATTAACGTAGTAATGTGTCAACTTCCTTCCTCCATGCAATTTTGTTAAAAATTCTGAGAAGGAACACAAATTTGGGTTCCAAAAAAGAATCTATACTCTTACTTATCATACTTTTAAAACCCATAACTATATCTGCACCTATTGCTATACCTATGTCCATACTTGTTGTCGAAAACTGGGTTGGGGGGAATAAATATAAAGGAAAAAATAAAAACCACCATCACCTAGAGATTTAGCATTATGCAGTAAGATATTTTGCTGAAGGGAAAGAGAGAGGAAGACCATAGTCATGAAACTTTAATATAGTATATTGTTAGAAGTGTTATATTTTATTATTATTTATTGTTAATCTGTTACTGTGCCTAATTTAGAAATTAAACTCTGTCATAGGTATATACGTGAAGAAAATACATAGTATATAAAGGGCTCGGTACTATCCATGATTTCAGGCATCCCTTGGGAGTCTTGGAACAAATTCCCTGAGGAAAAAGGGTGACTAAGACATGATCACTCTGCAGATTCAACATCGGCAGTCTCAGTTCTTTGCCAACATCCACAGAGGTCTACGGCCTTATTGTCTTGAGAGAGATTAAGAAAAGTTCAGTTGTTCAGAAGTCATGGATGACCTACTCTGGGCCCTGAGCTCTTTGTTAGGGGCTGAGGTTGTATAAGAGAAAAAAGATGCTGCCGGAGACCCTTGATGATTCTTCCTCAGGTGGTGAGAGGGGCATCTTGACTATTCATCATGTGACTAAAGTCCTGTCCCCTGGGGCCTCAGGGGACAGCTGAAGTGTCGCCAGGAGGATGCAAGAAGGCCTAGGCTGTTCCAGTCCAGGAGGCTGTTTATTTAGTTTCAACAAAGAAGAGAATGGAAAGCATGGGAATGCTCAGCTTACATCTTGTACTAGATCATGAGAATTTTTAAATGTTCGCCTCTTTGGAAACCTCTGTGGAAGAGTGGAAAGACTGGCCTCTGGCTGATCCAGAGGAGAGAGAAGGAGCCGTAGCTCGATGCCATCCCTTGGGCCGTGGGGAAAAGGTGAGAGACCAGACTGCAGTCACGGAGCTGGACTTTCTGCCCACCTCTCAGAAGCCACGGTGCACCACGTCTTCAGTTACGCTGCGAAACGAGCGCAGGGAGAATCTGGCCGTCGCTTAATGTTACCTCCAGTGTTAAATAAAAGGGCACTTGGTGAAAAGTCCCTTCCCGTGGGTGCTGTCAGAGTTCTGACCCTCTCACTCACCATCATCTTCTAAAAAGGACACACAGACTCGGAGTCTCACAAGAAGGACACTGGGTTTCCCTGAATGTCATTGAGAACGATTCTCTTGAACAGAGACCTGGTCTCCAACATTGCTCCCCAGTTTTAACTTTTGTCCCCCTCCAGTAGACGGCCGCCTACTCCCAAGACCCACGTGTCCATGGGGGTCTGCTAATCTGACCCTGCCCTTGCCCTCTCTCGCTCCCTCTGCCTTCTGTCCGTTCCTGGACGGCAACACGCCCTTCCTTACCCGCCCTCTTTTCCATGAGCCTTTCCAGCCATCACTCTCTGGCTCTGGAACATCTGTTCCTCCTCTTTCCGAGATCAGCACCCACATCGCCCCCTCAGACGAGCTCTTCCTGATCCCAGCGACTGAAATGACCGAGCACGCTCGCACTGATTCTGTCCAGCCCTTCAGTTATGCTGTTGCGGGGCACCCTACACTGGTTTTCCGCAGCATCTTCTTTAACAGATGCAACTTTTCAGGAAAGACTGGATTGTGTTTAACGTCCATCTCCCGTGCTTCGTTAGGAATGGACTGTGTGGGCCGGTTCACTCTCGCCCTCCAGTGATCAGCACTCGCCTATATGTATTTGGTTAACATTCAAATACTTGCTCAATGGCATGAAGTGCCTTCTTATTTTAAAAAAAAAAAAAAAACCTGACATATATTCATTCACTTCCTAAGTGTTACACATTAAAACACCTACCCAGGACCCAAAGTTGAAGTTCAAAAGCTATCAAAGGGCTTACTCTCCATCAGTTAGATAAAACACAAACATATGACAAGTATCACCTCTAGTCTTGTCTCCAGCTCCTGGGATAGAAATTATTATTAAAGTGAAAGTTGCTCAGTCATATCTGACTCTTTGAGACCCCATGGACTATCCAGTCTATGGAATTCTCCAGGCAAGGACACTGGAGTGGGTAGCCTTTCTGTTCTCCAGGGGATCTTCCCAACCCAGAGATCGAACCCAGGTCTCCCACATTGCAGGCAGATTCTCTACCAGCTGAGCCACCAGGGAAGCCCATTCTTATTGAAAATAATTATAGATCATTTGGGTTTGATTTGTAGGCATTTAAGGACAATGCAAATTGGAATGTCTAGAAATAAAAAGTTAAATGAAGAAGTGTGTGTACATTTACTCTTTTGTAAATGGACACTAATTGAGGTGTGCTCTGTTTGAAGAGGTAAGCCAGCAAGTTGCTGTGCATTTGAGGGAGAGTGACCAATAATTCAATGGAAGGGGCCAAGAAGCCAAACCCCATTCACGAATGCTGTTTCATAGCTTGGCTTGTGTTACTGCCAACGTGCCAAAACCTAAAAAAAATATGCACGTAGCACAAGAGTGAAATTATGCCTCTAATCCAGCTTGCTTGACAGCTTTGGAGCGCTTCTTTTTCCGCTGGAGTTCTGTGAGTGTTAGCAGTGCTTGCCACTTATGCATGAGAACTTTAGGATGTCATAATCTAAACTTACTGATAGTCTAGAAGTGCTTCACTGATAGGCAATTTGACTTCTTTTGGCGGCCCATCTTGAATATCCCTTTTATTTGTTTTCGCCGTGGTTTCCATTGTGTTGCTTAGCTAGTAAGAAGAATACCTGTTTGAAAAAAGAGACACAGGAAAAATAAATAAATCCTTGTTCCTTTACTTGTGTTTATTAGATAAAGCCCTACTGGGACTTAACTTAAAACTGGCTCTTCCATCCAGATTGCTCCTGTGTCCCCAGAGCTGACATCATCCATAATGCTGGGTCATCAGGAATCAACTGGATTCTTGAGTCTGAATTCCATGCTTAGAGCAGGTCCAGACCAGAATCCCAAACTTTCTGAGACTCACTCTCTTACACTATCCATCAACAACTGTTGCCTCCATCGAGCTTCTTTAAGAGCAAGTACTTAACTTTTTCAATCATTTCATGTCTCCACAGTGTTTGGTAGAGTGCCCTGCCTATAACAGCAGCTCAATAAATGTCTTTTAGTTATTAAAAATTAAGATGAAACAAAAGCACAGCCTTCTATGAGGACCAGGAAACTTGGCTCCAAAGAGTCAGAACAGGGATCCAAAAAAACTAGGTTTGGCCAGGGTTGCTATAAAGAGCAAATATAAGGACTTTAATAAAAATGTTTTTTAAATGGTTAAGAGGTTTCATAATAAGGATGATAAAAATAATGTATTATCATTAACAGTGACTGTTTATCAGCTATTAATTGCTTTTGTATCTTATAATAGAAATATCAAAAACAATATTTTTTAAAAGGGAAAAACAGACCCACTGTTTTTAGTTTTTATGGTAAGGAGGAACACTGAGAATTTGGTATGAGTACTAATGCACATTTTTTAAGATCATAGTTTTTCTTGACAGATTTTTATCTTTGGATTTTTATTAATGTATATTGTCACTCTGCTTATTAACTTATATGCAGAGTATATCATGTGAAATATTGGGCTGGATGACTCACAAGCTGGAATCAAAATTCTGGGAGAAATAACAGCAACCTCAGATATGAAAATGATACCCTTTAATGGCAGCAAGTGAAGAGGAACTCAAGAGCCTCTTGATGAAGGTGAAAGAGGAGAGTGAAAAAGCTGGCTTAAAACTCAACATTGAAAAAACTAAGATCAAGGAAACTGGTCGCAGCATTTCATGGCAAATAGATGGAAAACAGTGGAAACAGTTACAGACTTTATTTTCTTGGGCTCCAAAATCACTGTGGTTGGTGATTGTGGCCAATGAAATTAAAAGATGCTTGCTCCTTGGAAGAAAAGCTATGACAGACCTAGACAGTGTATTAAAAAGCAGAGACATCACTTTACCAACAAAGGTCCATATAGTCAAAGCTATGGTTTTTCCAATAGTCAGGTATGGATGTGAGAGTTGGACTATAAAGAAGGCTGAGTGAAGAACTGATGTTTTTGAACTGTGGTGCTGAGAGTCCCTTGGACTGCAAGGAGATCAAACCAGTCTATCCTAAAGGAGATCAGTCCTGGGTATTCATTGGAAGAACTGATGCTGAAGCTGAAGCTCCAATACTTTGGCCACCTGATGCGAAGTTCTGACTCACTGAAAAAGACCCTGATGCTGGGCAAGACTGAGGGCAAGAGGAGAAGGGGACGACCGAGGATGAGATGGCTGGATGGCATCACTGACTCGATGGACGTGAGTCTGAGTGAACGCCGGGAGTTGGTGATGGACAGGGTAGGCCTGGCGTGCTGCAATTCATGGGGTCGCAGAGTTGGACACGACTGAGTGACTGAACTGAACCGAACTGAAGGGGATGATGAAGGAGAGGGAAGCCTGGCATGCTGCAGTTCATGGGGTTGCAGAGAGTCAGACACGACTTGGCAGCTGAACAACAACAACAGACCTCAGGAAGGTAAGTACCTAATCTGTATTCAATGTATTACTAGGTGGGTGTGGTAGGAAAAACATAACCTTTGCAGCTATTTGTTAAAATGGCTGGAAACTCCATGAGAGTGGGGATGATGTAATTCTTGTACATTACTGTATTTCCCCTCCTAGCACAGTAGATGCGGTCCTTGTCAAATGAACAATTAGATGGATGAATCAGGTAGACATATTTTAATCCTACATCTACCACCTACTATCTAGGTGACCTTGAGTAGGCTACTTAATCTTTTTGAGCTTCAGTTCCATCATCTGTAAATTGAGAGCAAAATTCTATTTTAAACACTAGTAAGGATGAAATGGTGCTTCCCTGGTGCCTCAGAGGGTAAAGTGTCTGCCTGCAATGCAGGAGAAGGATGAAATGGGTTAATGTTTAAAGCATCTGGCATAGTGTCTGCCATATAGAAAGAATTTAGGAAGTATTTTTGCCCCTTTAGTTATGGCTGCAGAAGCATAATCTGGTAAATTTTAGGTAGCTAAAGCAGACGAATGCTGCTTGCTGCCAAGTAAGAGGTGAGGTGTAAAGATGAATCCATGTGGTTTTCGACCATCAGCCTTCATCACTGATTTGGATCACCGAATAGGCAATCTACACAAATCATTCAGATCCACAATGGAAACACTCTCTGAAATAAAAACACACTTTTCCCCTGCAGACTTGCTGTTTTCATAACCAGACCTCTAGCGAGGTTCAGTCTTGGTACCTAAGACTTTTCTAGCAAGTGTGTTCATCTCTGTATCCTAATAGATTCTAGGATTTGTGAATGCAAATATACTACAATATATTTGCTGAAACCACAAAGGTGACATATCAAAAAGATTCAATTCATTAAGACAGGTTAATATATTGTGTTATCGTCTCAGATGTGGAAGTATTGAGAATGACTCCATAAGCCGCATACTGGCACAGTTCACAGAAACTTATCACTAGGAAAACAAAATTGCTATCTTTTGTTTCAGGAAAACTGAATTTTTATATTACTTTCTACTTTAAAATTAGCATTTTTAACTTAACAGCTACACAAAACCTTAGCATGCTGTCAAGGGTTTCATTTTACAAGAACTTAGTGTTTAACAAAAACTTTTACTAGAAAATATTCTATTTAAAAGCGGAAACAAATAACATTAATCTCTAATTTTCTTTCTGAGTCATATGGAAGAGATCAAGTGTTATGGTTCCCACCTGTGGTACCCATCTGGTGCTGGAGGAAAAATGACCTTGTTTTGCTCAATTACTTCAGTTACCTGGCTCTTCTGCTTCTGACCAACGTACAGTTAGTTACCTAACTGCAGCTCAGGCAAAAGATTTTAATAAAATATGAGTGAAAATGTGGATCCCTTAAGCATACGTGGTTTGTGCATAAACTATATTAAGATTCATTGTTTCACACACTTTACAGAAAATTAGTAAGCTATTTGGGTCACCTTCTTGACAGTTGCCATTTTGCAGTAAGCTAATGACATTCTGTCAAAATGTACTTTTTCATTAGATAATGTCCTACAAACTGGGGATTTTAATAAACAGTGACAAGGATTTACAGTTCTTGACCACCTAGAGGATTCCTATCTCAGGGAAAGCTGAGAATTCTAGAAAACACAGCTACAAAATAACTACCCTCCAAGAAGATTTCACTTAAAATAATTCCTGACAAACGACTACTTGCCCGGATTTGTCAGTAACTTCAAGCATCTATTAAGTGCCTGTTTGTCTGTGGCAATTTTTCTGGCCTGCAGTTATAAAATATAAAAGAAGTGAGACCTCTACTTAGACTGATAGGAAGAAAGAAGCATACTCCAATAGAACTTAAAAAAAAAGAGAGCAACTCTAAAAGGCTTTAGAAAACCATACAAGTAATAAATGTTAGAGAGATACTTCCCAAGGGCATCATCTTTTGTGCTTGTTTTTCCTCTCCCAACTCTGTTGGGGCATCAGTAACATACATTAGGGGTAGCACTAGTGGAAAGAACCCACCTGCCAGTTCAGGAGATGTAAGAGACACCAGTTCGATCAGTGGATCAGGAGGAGGAAATGGGAACCCATGCAGTATTCTTGCCCGGAAATTTCCATGGAAACAGGAGCCTTGTGGGCTACAGTCTATGGGGTCACAAAGAGCTGGACACTACGGAGTGCACGCATGTGCACACACACACACACACACAGTGAGGGCAGGTGAGGAGGCTGGGTTTGAAGGACTTGGGTATCCAGCATTTTCAGAGACTATTCCATAGTCATTTTCTATCAGGAAATGTTTCAAAAAGCATTCCCCAAGTGCTTCTCAGTGAAAAGTAAGAAGTCTATCTAGTAAAAAGCAATATATATAAGCCATCTTCTTCAAATATCCTCTCATCCCATAATGCTTTGACTCTGTAAAGTGTGTTAGTCCCTCAGTTGTGTCCCACTCTTTGCGAACCCATGGACTGTAGCCACCAGGCTCCTCTGTCCATGGGATTTCCCAGGCAGGAATATTGGAGTTAGCAGCCATTCTCTTCTCCAGGGGATCTTCCTGACCCAAGGATCAAACCCAGGTCTCCTGCACTGCAGGTGGATTCTTTACTTTCTGCGTTATCCCCCAAACAAGGAGTCTGTCCTTTCCTGCACCGCCTCAGGGTCCTGGCTCAATACCTAAAAAGTTCCTCATGACTTTGTGGAGCCATGAACATCCAGAAGCTTCCTAATGACTCCTTTCATAGTTCTATGGAGGCTGGGAGCAGCAGTTCTGCCCTAATGCCTTTCTAGACATTTGAAGTGGATCCTGATGTTTGCTAGCTAATGTTTCATATATAGATTGAAACGGTGGATATTTACTTAATAGCATTAGTAATGATAAAAGTTCTGAATAAGGTTCCATCAGGGGTTGAGAGCATGATTTAGTTAAAAAAAGATCTCTGTATGAGTATTGGAAGTCTTGAAGTCTAGACATGGCTTTGCCATTAACAAGCTATAAAATTATGTCAGTCTAACAATGCAGTACTTCCAAAAGCCTTTTTTAATGAACAACCTGACATATAACCATTAAGGCACTCATCTTCAACAAAGTATAACTCCTCAAATACTGAATGGTAACTACCTCAGCAACTCATTTTGGGAATTCAAAAACAGATATTAGCATATAGGTCACCATCTCCCGTGGGCACAAACTGGGTGTTCAGATCTGATTCAAATGCTTGGCTGGCAAATAATGCACAGTCACTTTCTTTCCTGATGCTCCTATTTATTTGCTCATAATATTGTATATACCCTGAATTTGGAAAGTAAAATGACTTTTAAATTCGAATTCTCAGTTAGGCTAGGATACATTTTGAATACAATCTAAAATGTTATAGAAATGCTCTCCAGCATGTAAAAAAAAAAAAAAAACACACCTGAATTCATTTAAAGGCTCTTAGTAGTGATAATATCACCTAAATTTAGCCTCACAAAATTTCAGACCCACCTCTTTTGTATAGATTATGTACATATAGCCCCAAACAACTTTAAAATGTAAGATACAGCCAATTTGGAAAAGAAACGTAACTGTGAAGAGAATATTGTGAGAATAATGGATATATATACATGCAGGACTTTCCACACTCTGATGGCAAAGGAGAATGAAAAGACCTCTCTCCTTCAACAGTGAATAAAGTGTACCAACTGGGGCTGGGTCTTGGGGGTGGTGGAAAGAAAACAACGAGCAATTATTACACATGTTGATAAATACCTAGTCTTATTCTTTTCCTTCTCTGCCTTCACAGGAAGTTTTCTCTCTTTTTTCATCAGATGTGACATGTTCTCTCGCCTCCCAACTGCTTTCTCAACTCTCTCCACCCAGCGGAGAATTATGGGGTAAGAAGGGGAATGAGGAGACAAACAAGCTGCTATACAAATCTAAGAGATTAATAAAAGAAAGAAGCCAAGCGTCCTATTTAGAAGGATGCTGCCAGCAGCCAGGGCAAGAAGCCGAGGGTGAAGGGCCATTAGCGCCACACCCGGAGCTTATAAAGCTGCAGCGGGAGGGCTCCATGCTGGTACTAAGGACGCAAGGATTTGCGGGGTCTGTCTTCTAAAGCCTTTCACGAGACTGCGGATTTAGCGAGAAGAGCACTAAGGGGATTGGAGTCTAGACCTAGCTTCTCCATGAAGGAGTTTTATAACCTCGGACAGGTCGCTAGACCTCTCTGACCCTCGCTTTCTCTTCCATCTTTCCTACCTGTCAGGATTATTAATGAGGCTCAAATGCTTTGGGAAAACTGCCAAGCGATAAAGCCCCATACGAACAGAAAGCATGATTAGTCTACTGAGCATCCGCTGTGTGCTAGAGGCTGAGGGCATCACGAAGGTTACAAACCTGAGTCAAAGTCAGATCCTGCTCTCCGGAGGAAAGCTAGATCTCAGAAAGGCAAATGAGCAACGTTTCCAGGGGTTCTACTGCGAGGCGGAAAGAGATGCGTTAGTATTCTGATCGGATCCAAAAAGTTCTTCCTCCCTCTGTGTCTCCTGGGTGAAAAGGTTAGGAGGTCAGCGGCTCCTAACCGCCCAGCACTCCACCCCCAGAAAGTCGGAGCCCCAGGCCCGTTTTGTGGCGGAGCCAGCCGCAGGGCCAGTGGCCGGGCGGAGATGCTCATGAAAAGTCTTGAGAGTCAGACTGGAAAGAGCCGGGGCCGAGCAAAGAGGCCAGGTAGTGTCCTGACCTCCCCTGGACGGCTTCCGGGTGCGGACACACCGCAGTGGACCCGAGGGCAGCGCGCTCGGCCGGCGGGCGGACCCGGCCCCTTCACTGCAGGGCAGCCTCCGAGCCCTCCGTTTCCAAGGCGACCGGCGCGCGCGGGCCCCCCCTTCCACCACCGCCAGCCGCGAGCGGCGGGCCGGGCGCGCCCCCTGGTGGCCGCAGCGGGGAACAGTCAGGTCGAGGGTCCGCGCTCCCGCTGTCTCCCCACCCGGTTCTCACGGTCTCAACTCGCGCCCCGGCGCCGAGACTCCCTCAGTTCAGTTCAGTTCAGTCGCTCAGACGTGTCTGACTCTTTGCAGACACGACTCATGGGCTGCAACACGCCAGGCTTCCCTGTCCATCACCAACTCCTGGAGTTTACTCAAACCCATGTCCATTGAGTCGGTGATGCCATCCAACCATCTCATCCTCTGCCATCCCCTTCTCCTCCCTCCTTCAATCTCTCCCAGCATGAGTCTTTTCCAATGAGTCAGCTCTTCCCATCAGGTGGCCAAAGTATTGGAGTTTCAGCTTCAACATCAGTCATTCCAGTGAACACCCAGGACTGATCTGTCCTTTAGGATGGACTGCTTGGATCTCCTTGCAGTTCAGGGGACTCTCTACAGTCTTCTCCCAAGACCACAGTTCAAAAGCATCAATTCTTTGGCGCTCATCTTTCTTTATACTCCAACTCTCACATCATACATGACTACCGGAAAACCATAGCTTGACTAGACGGACTTTTGTTGGCAAAGTAACGTCTCTGCTTTTTAATATGCTGTCTAGCATATTAGGTTGGTCATAACTAACCTAGGTTGGTCTAGGTCTAGGTTGGTCATAACTTTTCTTCCAAGACTCACTCGCCCACTTTTAACTCCCTCCCGCGGCGAACTGGGAAGCCGTGAGTGGTGTGGAGGCTTGAGAGGCTTGAGATCTAGGCTCTGTGTTGTGACTGTAAGCTACTCACTGTTTCTTCCATTGTAAAGTTAGACATCAGGAGTGGACAGTGGTTTTCCGACAGCTTGTAGGATGGGAAAGGGATGTGAGTTCTGCCCGCCTCTCCACCCCCACCCGCCCCTTCCACCAAGGAGGCCTCTCTTCCTGCCTGCTTTCATTTTGTGTAAGCATTCTCTCGGGTTTAACTCCAAGGACAACAGCAGACCCCTGAACTAAATGCTTTTAAGGTAACTTGCAGCTCTAAAAGACCTTGATCCTGCTTATGTTCCTTCTCGTTTTACCTTTTTTTTCCCCCCGCTCCAAAACCTCAAGAAAACCCTTATAGATTTCGTCTTTTCCTCTCTTTCCACTTTTGGCAGCTCTGGTTTTGGAGAAGACTCTTGAGAGTCCCTTGGACAGCAAGGAGAACCAACCAGTCCATCCTAAAGGAGATCAGTCCTGAATATTCATTGGAAGGACTATGCTGAAACTGAAACTCCAATACTTTGGCCACCTGATGTGAAGAACTGACTCATTGGAAAAGAACCTGATGCTGATGACTGAGCGACTGAACTGAACTCCTAATTTCAAGGGGGAAAAATATACACCTACAACCTCTGAATTTCCCCCTTTTCCTCGCCTGGGTTCATTCTCATTTCCTGCCTCAAGACAATTTCTTATATTCTGAGAGCACTTAGTTACATTTGAGTCAGTTAGGCATCCTTTTTGTCTTGTAAGTCTGACATTTGGCATCCTTGAATTTGATTTTTAAAAAATACATTTTCAATATTTCATGATTAATGCTGTTACATGAATACATATTAAGAGTTTATGGATGAGAACTGCAGCAGTGAATAAAAATATTAATTACCTTTGGTTAAGGTAATTTTTCTAAGTAAAAAGTCACCTGAAACCTAGCTAGTTTGAGGTCATTTATGTCTTCTATCTTGTTCAAACTGCCCTTTATTCTATTAGTGTTTTATATTTGTTCATTGTCGATTATTTGCTGTGTTCTACACATCTGATAAAGTGGTTTTAGTTCCTTGGTCTTCTCTAGAAGAGCAGCAACAGGTTAGGGGGTAAACTAATTGAATAGAGTACAGATGTAAGAGGAAAAAAAGCTACCACCATCCCAGTTTTCAAAGCACGGGGATTTTTTGTTGTTGTTAAACGGAAAAACAATTTTGTGATTCTTCAGGACTTTGAATTCATTCCCAAATCACATTCTATAAATCCTAGGCCATGTTCTTTTGCTAGAGTCTGGGCCCATGGTCAAAAATGTACTTTTACCCTATCATTTATCTCCTGTGCAGTTTTTTCTTATGGTGTTTGCAATTGGTGGTCAAACAGTGAAGCCAGATAAAAACCATTTGCTGAGTTTCTTCATTTGGCTTTGATTTTCTGTTAGCCTTTCCGTGTTGAATGATGCAGAAATAGAGGTAGGAGAGTGTCTGTGGTAGAAAAAGCCAACTATGTTATCTGACTTTGACAGAAACACAAAGAATTTGGTATTTCTGTGGCTAAACATTTTCTACTTTTAAATTTATTTTCATTACCTCTGCAAATAAACCATAAGTCAATCAAATGTATTAAGTCTCACAATAATTTTTGGAAATATGAGCTAGTGATTAACCCACTGATTTTGTAAAACAGTTCAGACTTCTGGTAAATCGGAGCTTTAACTGACAACAAAGTTACTTTTAAGCACTGGAAAAGCCCTGCTGTAACTTCTTATCCAAAAACTTGGTTCCCCAAAAATTGGAAGCAGTAAAATTGGTGTTTTGCAAAAAAGTCATGAAGTAAAATGCCTCTTGAGAGGGAAAGTTTACATCACCTTTAAGCAGGCATGGTGACAAACTCACTGAAGGGATAATGTTTTGACCTGTCATCCACTGGCATGATTATAAAATGGGGTTGTTTCCACTTTATTTATGTGTGCTTAGTCGCTCAGTCATGTCTGATTCTTTGCTACCCTTTGGACTGTAGTCCACCAGGCACCTCTGTCCATGGGATTTTTCAGACACGAATACTAGCGGGGGTTTCCCTTTCCTTCTCCAGGGGATAAAGGTTACATTTTTCCCCCCTTCAGGCTGGAGGTATGGCTCTTCAACTTTTGTCTCTTCATCTCTTCAAACCAAGTTTAAGTTGAATGAAGAGCACTCTGGCAAAAAAGAAATCACTTTTCTCTCCCACCGATCTCCTCTGAGTAAGTTTGGAAATGAACTGTGTGATCTCTGTTCTCTCGGGGGAAGAGGAGCCCAGGATGCTAAGTCGGAGTCATGCCCCAGGAGCTAGAGCCTGTGCTGTGCATGGTGCCTGAAGGCCTCAGTGTGTGGTGTCACAAGAGGGATTCAGCTTTCAGGCCTTTTCCAAACATGACCACATAGGGTAGACATTTAAGTAAATGTGTGTGTGCGTGCTAAGTCACTTCAGTCATGTCCGACTCTTTGCAACCCTGTAAACCATAGCTGGTCAGGCTCTTTTGTCCATAGGATTTTCTCCAGGCAAGAATACTGGAGTGGGTTGCCATGCCTTCCTCCAGGGGATCTTCCCCACCCAGGGATCAAACCCTCGTTTCTTGTGTCTCCTGCATTAGCAAGTGGGTACTTTAACATTAGTGCTACCTGGGAAACTCCATTCAAGTAAATAGAACATGACCAAAAAATCTGGAAATACGTATAGCCAGTTGCTTCAGACAAAAATGCCAAGGTAATTAACAAAAGGATACTATTTTCAACAAATGCTACTGTAGCAATTGCATATCTGGGAGGAAAAAAATGAGGCTTACTTTGACCATACACAAGGAAATTAAAATGAACCATAGATCTGACATAAAAGCTGAAGCTATAGAACTTTTAGAGTAAAACATAGAAGAAAATCTTTGGGACCTTAGGTAGGCAAAGAGCTTGAATCTAAAGAGAGAGAGAGAATAATAATTTGGACTTAATCAAAATGAAGTATTTCTGCTCTTTAGTTAGTTTCTTTAAAAAGAAAATGGAATTTTAATCACTCACTTGGTATGTTTTTAAGGTCAACAGACAGGAATTCTTAAGAAACAGTTGCATGAGTTTCAAAACAAAGAGTCATCATGCATAGTATTTTGTCTTCTGGTTCCTCGAAGTCAAGTCAAATTCAAGAATGTTCTAGGCAATCATGGAACATTTCATTGGAACTGTAAGAGAATCCCCTGTATTTGTGTCCAGAAGTTATCTTGGGGCCCCCATGCATTGAAAAAGAATAAATTTTATGGCTGCTGCTGCTGCTAAGTTGCTTCAGTTGTGTCCAACTCTGTGTGACCCCATAGACGGCAGCCCACCAGGCTCCCCTGTCCCTGGGATTCTCCAGGCAAGAACACTGGAGTGGGCTGCCATTTCCTTCTCCAGTGCATGAAAGTGGAAAGTGAAAGTGAAGTCGTTCAGTCGTGTCCGACTCTTTGCGACCACATGGACATCAGCCCACCAGGCTCCTCTGTCCATGGGATTTTCCAGGCAAGAGTACTGGAGTGGGGTGCCATTGGCTTTTCCTAATTTTATTGCAGAAGAGGAATATAAATTTGAGAGAAGGGGACTAGGGAAGAAAAGAACTTTGAGCGCAGTCCTTAGGGATGACGAGGAAGTGAGAGCGGAGGGGTTTTCAGTGCTCAGTGCATTATCCTGGGAAGTCTCTCAAAGGTCCAGACAAGCATCCTCTTTCACTTAGGTTGCTGCAGCCCAGTGTCAATCACACAAGCTCAGTTTTAGGTATCAGGCTCCTTCCTGCTCGAGGTTTCATTTGGAGATGGATCTGCGTGCCTGAAGATGGCCCAGACTGAGAAAGACTTTAGGAACCTTAGTTTAGGGACCACATACTTAATTATTTACTCGATTTTGCAAAATTGTTCTGTTTCCAAATATGAGCAACTTTATGTTTAGTAGTAAAATTCCCAGGTGTTTAGTCTTTAATTAGTTTTAAGAAGATGAAAAGGCAAACCACAATCTGGAAAAATATTTTCAATTTATATACTTGACTAAAGGCTGGTATCCATAATTTATAAATAACTTCTAAAGCTCAGTAATGAGAAAATAGAATAGTTGGATATAAATGCCAAACGATTTGAACAGACACTCTGCAAAAGAAAATATATCATTGGCCAACTGGTATATGAAAACATGCTCAACATCATTAGTCATACGGGAAATACAAAATAAACTCCAATGAGATATCACTATTTACCCACTAGAATGGCTAAACTTAAAATGACTGATAATGCTATGTGTTGACAAGGATGTGGAACAGCTAGAACTTTCTTGTATTACTGGTGGAAGAGGAAGATGACACAATCATTTTGGAAAACAAGTTGGTAATTTCTTATAAAGTTAAACATGTCTACTGTATGACCCAGCTACCACACCCTTGTTTTCCCTTGAAGCTCAGTTGGTAAAGAATCCACTTGCAGTGCAGGAATCTGCCTGCAATGCAGGAAACCCAGGCTTGAGTTCTGGGTCCAGAAGAGCTGCTGGAGAAGGAAATGGCAACCCACTACAGTACTGCATGGAAAATCCCATGGACAGAGGAGCCTGGTGGGCTATAGTCCATGAAGTTGCAAGAGCTGGACACAACTTAGCAACTAAACCACCACCGTTCCCTTAGATATTTATAAAAAAAAAAAAGAAAGAAAGAAAAGAAAATGAATGTCCAAGCAGCTTTATTATGATAATCTAAATCTGGAAACAACTCAGATGTCCATTAGCAAGTAATTGCATAAGCAAAAAGTTTACATTCATACAATAGAAGCTACTTAGTAATGAAAAAGAAATTAACCATCAATACATCCAACAGCATGATGGTCACAAAAGCATTTAGCTAAGTGAAAAAGTCAAGCGTGAAAACTTATAACCATATCACAGAAAATTCTAGAAAATTCTGAAAGCAGATCACTGGTTACCGAATGGTGATGGGGGTGGGGGTGGGGGGGATGAAGGGATTGACTATAACAGAACAGGAGGGAACTTTTCAGGAGAAAGGAAATGTTCTAGAGTTCGATTGTGGTGGTGGTTACAAGGGTGTATGTATTTGTTAAAACTCATCAAATTATCTTTAAATGGGTGCATTCTATCATATATAGATTACGGGTTTAAAGTTAATTTAAAAATGGCTACATGTTATTTGATAACTCCTGTCATCAAGAAATGGGATCTGTTTCTTCTCCTTGAATCTGGGTGGTCTTATGCCTGCTTCAACCAACAGAAGATGGCAGAAACGACTCTATGTTGCTTCCAAAGCTGAATCATAAACACGCAAGTAGCTTCTTCCAGGTTCTTTTGGGATACTTGCTGTGGGGGAGGTCAGCTGCCTGTAGAAAGTCCACTCTGAGATGACCATACTAGACAGACCAAGTGTATGCTCCGTGGTCAACCAGCTGAGTTCTGCCTTCCAGCCCCAAAAGTGCCAGGTATGTGAGTGAAACCAACTTGGATCTTCCCAACCAGCTCATCCATCAGCTGAGTACTGCTGAGCTGATTTCAGCTGATGCCCCAAGGAGATCATCAGATACTAACCTACGGAGTCTGGGATATGGTTGTTTAAAACCATCGAGTTTTGATAGTGCATGAATGGTCCATTACTACATAACAGATTATCCCACATTTAATGATTCAGACAACAATAATCGCTTACTATCTCACAGTTTTTTATGGCTCAGGAATTTAGGAGCGAGTTGACTGGGCAGTTCTAACTTGGGGTATCTCATGAGGTCAGATGTTGGACAGATTCTGACTCTTGCCTGGAGGAGGTTTCAGTCTAGGGGGAGGAAGGGGCAATAGAAGCAGAGTTGGGTAACCCCTGGAACAGGGATGAAAGCAGAATGTTAAGGGAAAACCCAGCCCAGTCTTGAGACTCAGGGAAAAAATTCCCAGAGAAGTGAGGTCTAAACCTAGCTCGACAGTGAGCAGGCATGAGTCGTTTCAGAGGCTGGGGCTTGGGAGGGGCTGGGACAGAGACAAGGGCGTGTCCCAGGGCCTAGAGGTGGAAATGAGCCTGATGAGTCAGCTCCTTATGGAGCTGGGAGAAATGGTTAGGGTCTCAGAGAGAGAACTGGAGCAAGAGGGGAGGCTGGGCGAGCCAGGAGGGACACCCTTGTCGATCAGAAGCCTTCCTGCCGGCTCCAGTGTGGAGGAGGGTGGGGGGAAGTCAGATGCAGTTTCCAGGATGAACTCCATGACCTTGTCTTTTGCAGCCTCAGCGCCTCTCACCTAAGGTCTAGTTTCTCAGGCTCTGCCTTTTGCCAGAGGGCAGTGGCTGGCAGAAAGAATGAGCTCATCTCCTGGGCTCAAGTTATCAGCTTGCCCAATCTCTGAAGCCTTCTCTGAGCCTCAGGTGGGATGCCCACCCCCGCACCAGAAAGTCGTCTATGAAACTCTGCCTCTAACAAACATATGAAAGGAATCAGAACATGTGGAGTGACACTGCCTCCATATGGAGAATGGGGCCATATGGATAATAGCTTCCATCTTTTAGAAGCTGTATTTGTATAATTGTTTTTCACTTGGTTTTCTTATTATTGTCGTAAGAACACGTGAGTTATGCCCTCTTAAAGTCTCAGGTGTATAATAACAATATTGTTAACAATAGGCACTCTGTTTAACAGCAGATCTCTAATATTAATTTATGCAGCTGCATAACTGAAACTCATTCCTGTTGAACAGCAGCTCCCTATTTCCCCTTCCTAGGAGTCTGAGTATTTTAGGTATTGCCAATAAATGCAATCATAGAGTATTTGTCCTTCTGTGACTGGCTTATTTCACTTAGCATAATGTCCTCCTGGTTCATTCATGTTGTTGCAAGCGGTAGTATTTCCTCCTTCTATTAAAGGTACATAAGAGTCCATTGAATGAATATATCATGTTTTGTTTATCCATTCATCTATCAATGGACGTTGACTTGTTTCCATATTTGGTTATTGTGAGTAATACTCCAGGGAACTTACAAGTGCAGATGTCTCTTTGAGATCCTCATTTCAGTTCTTTTGGATAAATACTCAGAAATGGGATTGCTGGATCATATGGTAGTTCCTGTGGTCATGTATGGATGTGAGAGTTGGACTGTGAAGAAGGCTGAGCGCCGAAGAATTGATGCTTTTGAACTGTGGTGTTGGAGAAGACTCTTGAGAGTCCCTTGGACTGCAAGGAGATCCAACCAGTCCATTCTGAAGGAGATCAACCCTGGGATTTCTTTGGAAGGAATGATGCTAAAGCTGAAACTCCATTGGAAAAGACCCTGATGCTGAGAGGGATTGGGGGCAGGAGGAAGAAGGGGACGGCAGAGGATGAGATGGCTGGATGGCATCACGGACTCAATGTATGTGAGTCTGAGTGAACTCCGAGAGTTGGTGATGGACAAGGAGGCCTGGTGTGCTGCGATTCATGGGGTCGCAAAGAATCAGACACGACTGAGCAACTGAACTGAACTGAACTGAACTGATGGTAGTTCTATTTTGAATTTTCTGAAGAACCTCCATACTGTTTTCCAAAATTTTAATTCACAATTCCATAGCTTTCCTATCAGAAACAATGATTTAGAACAGACTATGGGAAAATATGCCATATAAAAATACCATAAAAAGAACAGAGTTTATAATACTGATAATATATATTCAAAACCTAAATAATATATATATATTTTAAAGCTCTTAAAACTTTTGAATTAGCATATTTCATTGGAAAGGAAATACTATGTACCTAAAGAGAAAATATATAACATTGAAGAATGTTAATGTCAGTCCTTTCCAAATAAATGTTTAAGTTTAACGCAGATTTACAAAAAATATTTATTTGCAGAAGAGAAAATAGTTGGGACATTTTCAGGACTATATATTAATATTAGCAAATCCAAGGCAGTGTGTTCTATTTTTAAATAAAAAGAAACAATGAGGCTTTGGATTATTCCCTCCATTTCATAGAGTGTGAAGAAATACTAAGTATTTTACCTTTTATACAGCACACTAAGAGAAGCTTGCAAAAAACCACATGATGTGATTTCTTTTAGATGCTATGTCCAGAAAAAGCAAATCTACAGGCAGAAATTGAGACCTCAGTTTGAATTGTACACAACAGGGTCACCAGCAGGGGGATCACTTGGAGAGAGAACTGTCCAGATGACTGCTGAGTCGCTCAGCAGGGCACTGCAGAGAGTCTTTGGGCCCTGAAATGGAAAGATCCTTCTAGTGAATGCACCTGACTTTGGAAATTGCTCATTGTGGGGTGCAGTGAGGCTGAGAGACATAGGATACAGAACCACTCCTTGTTGATGCTTATTTTCTTTAAGGCCATGAAATCTGAAGTAAGATAGTCCAGAATTTTTCCAAAGCTGCTTACCAGCTGTGTGACCTTGAGTAAGTTACATCACTTTTCTGCACCTCAGTCCCTCATCTATAAGTGGAGATCATGTTTCATACTGTCCTGATGATTGAATAGACACCTGGTACAATTCCTGGCACATAGTAGCTTCTCCTTCATGCTGGTAGTTTAGTCACTAAGTCGTGTCTGACTCATTGAGACCCTATGGACTGTAGCCTGCCAGGCTCTTCTATCCATGGGATTTCCCAGGCAAGAATACTGGAGTGGGCTGCCATTTCCTTCTCCAGAGGATGTTCCCAACCCAGGAATACTCTGTCACACTCCATCATAGTCCTTCTAAAATATCACTTTAGAGAGAACTCCAGAAAGTAGAGGAAGTGGAAATCTTCTGGGTCATATTTCCTATGTGGCTGGTCTGGTGGGACCCAAATAGACATCTCTGATGTTATCGCTGAGTCATGTCCAACTCTTTTCGACCCCCTGGTCTGCAGCATGCCAGGCTTCTCTGTCCTTCACTATCTCCTGGAGTTTGCTCAGATTCACGTCAGGTGAGTCCATGATGCCATCCAACCATCTCATCCTCTGCCATTTCCTTCTCATTTTGCCTTTAGTCTTTCCCAGCATCAGGGCTTTTCCAATGAGTCAGCTCTTTTCATTGGGTGGCATTAAGTATCGGAATGTCAGCTTTGGCAACAGTCCTTCAGTGAATATTCAGGTTGATTTCCCACCCAGCTCCAAACCTGTATAGTCAACTGCCTACTCAACATTAGTTAGATGGCTCACACATATATCATGCATCAAACTCATCTCCTACCCCTGGTATCTGCCCCTGCTCCTCAAGGCTATGTCCATATTCAGCAAATAGAACCAGAATCCACTTAGCTATTTAATTCTGCAGACAGAGAGCATTTTCAATTCCTTCCTTTCCCCCCAGCCCCAGATCTAATCAGTCTTTGAGTTCTGTCAGTCTACCCTGAGGTTGGGTAGATTGAGCCCATTCATTAATTTTCATCCAAAAATATTTGTTGAGTGGCTCACTATGGACCAGGCACCAAGTCAGTCTCTGTCTTCACTGCCTCCTTTCTAATATGGCTCACAATTTAGTCCTAATTTGACTGAAGAAATAGATTCCCAACTAGTTCCTGAATTGACTTTTTACCTCCTCTAATCCTTTCTCTATTTCCTTCCAGAGATTCAGTCCTTTGCTTAAGACCTTAAGTGACTTCCTACAGAGCCCTTAGGAAAGAATTCCTGACACAGTTGGTAAGGCCTTCTAAGATCCCATCAGGTCTAGGGCAGGCCACCGTTATATGCTCCGGTCATTGGTTGGGTTCCCCTAGAAGGATACCTTCGGAGAAGGTGATGGCACCCCACTCCAGTACTCTTGCTTAGAAAATCCCATGGACGGAGGAGCCTGGTAGGCTGCAGTCCATGGGGTCGCGAAGAGTTGGACATGACTGAGTGACTTCACTTTCACTTTTCATTTTCATGCATTGGAGAAGGAAATGGCAACCCACTCCAGTGTTCTTGCCTGGAGAATCCCAGGGATGGCGGAGATTGGTGGGCTGCTGTCTATGGGGTCACACATAGTCGGACACGACTGAAGCGACTCAGCAGCAGCAGCAGCAGCAGGATACCTTGAGATTGAAATTGAGTGCAAACTGTTCATTTGGGAGGTAGTCTCAGGACACTCTGCTGGGAAGACAGGAAAATGAAGAGGGAAGGAAAAGAAACCAATTCAGCGTGCATTACTGAGCAAGTTACTGGGAGTTGGGTAACTGGGGCTGTCTCACTGGAGAACTCTGGAAAATGGTATATGCTGTGGCTGAATTGTGTTCCCCCAGAATGTGTATGTTGGAGCCCTAACCTCAACTATGACTGTGCGTGGAGATAGGGCATGGTGGTGGTGGTGGTTTAGTCGCTAAGCCATGTC
This sequence comes from Aepyceros melampus, assembly GCA_006408695.1. Lineage (NCBI taxonomy): Eukaryota > Metazoa > Chordata > Mammalia > Artiodactyla > Bovidae > Aepyceros > Aepyceros melampus. The sequence continues at coordinate 378,098 of SJXQ01008510.1, forward strand.
TGACTATTTTGACCCCATAGACTGTAGCCTGCCAGGCTTCTCTGTCCCTGGGATTCTCCAGGCAAGAATACTGGAGTGGGTTGCTGCTTCCTTCTCCGAGATAGGGCATATAAGGAGGTAATTAAAAATCAAGAAGGTCCTACAGTGGGATCGTAAAGGTGGGGCCTAGATATAGTAGGATTAGTGTCTTTATGAAAAGAAGCACCATATTTGCAGAGACGTGGACGGACCTATAGATGTCACTGAGAGTGAAGTCAGAGAAAACCAAATATCATCTATTAATGCATATGTGTGGAATTTACATAAGTAATATAGATGAACTTATTTGCAAAACATAAATAGAGACAGACATAGAGAACAAACGTATGGCTAGTTATCAAGGCGGGAAGGGAGAGCTGGGTGAGCTGGGAGACTGGGATTGACCTTTACAAACTGCTGCTGCTGCTGCTTAGTCACTCAGTTGTGTCTGACTCTGTGCGACCCTATGGACCGCAACGACTTTGTCCATGGGATTCTCTAGGCAAGTGTACTGGAGTGGGTTGCTGTGCCCTCCTCCAGGGCATCTTCTTGACCCAGGGATTGAACCCAGGTCTCCTTTGCAGGCAGATTCCTTACCACTGAGCCACCAGGGAAGCCCCTGACATATACACACTGCTATGTATAAAATAAACTGTGGAAAATTCTGAAAGAGATGGGAATACCAGACCACCTGACCTGCCTCTTGAGAAATCTGTATGCAGGTCAGGAAGCAGCAGTTGAACGGGACATGGAACAACAGACTGGTTCCAAATAGGAAAAGGAGTACATCAAGGTGCTGTCTATTGTCACCCTGCTTATTTAACTTCTACGCAGAGTACATCATGAGAAACGCTGGGCTGGGAGAAGCACAAGCTGGAATCAAGATTGCCGGGAGAAATATCAATAACCTCAGAAATGCAGAACACCACCTTATGGCAGAAAGTGAAGAGGAACTAAAGAGCCTCTTGATGAAAGTGAAAGAGGNTGTATAAAATAGATAATGAGAACCTAATTCCACTCATTGCCTGTGGTGACTAAATGGGAAGGGAATTCCAAGGAAGAGGTGATATATGTATATAAATATATAAAAATCAATATAATAAATATATTTTATATTTAAATATATATTATATATATATATATGAGGTGAAAGTTGCTCAATCATGTATGACTCTTCATGACCCCATGGACTATACACTCCACAAATTCTCCAGGCTAGAATCCTAGAGTGGGTAGCCTTTCCCTTCTCCAGGGGATCTTCCCAACCCTGGAAGCCAGGTCTCCCATATTTCAGGCAGATACCAGCTGAGCCACCAGGGAAGCCCATATATATATATATAATATATACATGTGGCCAATTCACCTTACAGAAGAAAGTAATACAACATTGTAAAGCAACTATACTTAAAAAAAATAAGGAAGACACTGGAGACCTCTCTCTGTCTCCCTCTGGGGTCACAGAAGAGGGCACGTGCACACACAGAGATCTGGTAGCTGCCCAGAAGCCGGGAAGAGAGGCTTCACTGGAAACCAGCTCTGCTGGCCGCCTAATCTCAGCCACCCAGCCTCTCAGAACGGTGAGAAAACATGCTGCTGTTTTTGGCATTTTGTTACTGGCAGTCCAGCTAAGGTAGCAGAGAAGAGCCTCAGAGTTGTCAGAGGGCGCCCCCAGGGGGAGCGGGTGATTAGGTCTCAGTCCTCTTTCGCCCCTGGGGCCCTGACTCCCCCGCAGTTAAGCCTGAGCCAGGAGAGGGCCGAGCTCCTGTTCACTGTGGTCAGAGGCGCTCCTGCGGGGAAGGAGCCTTGCGTCTGCCCAGTGGGTGCTGAGTGGACGCGGGCGGGCCAGCCGTGTCCCCACGGCTCCCGGAAGGAGTCTCATCTCCTCTTCGCAGCTCTCCTTGCCCTGGCCTGAGTCATTGGCTCATCTGTTAGCTCTGTAAGGGTGTAACACAGCACCTCTCTGCTTCCCCAGGGTACCACCAGGGCTTAGCACTGAGCCAGATGCGTGATAGGTGCTCAAGGGATATTTAGTGAATGTTTAGATGAGTGAAATATGATCCTTTCAGAAAGGAACCCAGTCACGTCATGCTTTGTATTTGACAAAAAAAAAAAAAAAAAGCTGAGTGGACGCGGGCGGGCCAGCCGTGTCCCCACGGCTCCCGGAAGGAGTCTCATCTCCTCTTCGCAGCTCTCCTTGCCCTGGCCTGAGTCATTGGCTCATCTGTTAGCTCTGTAAGGGTGTAACACAGCACCTCTCTGCTTCCCCAGGGTACCACCAGGGCTTAGCACAGAGCCAGATGCGTGATAGGTGCTCAAGGGATATTTAGTGAATGTTTAGATGAGTGAAATATGATCCTTTCAGAAAGGAACCCAGTCACGTCATGCTTTGTATTTGACAAAAAAAAAAAAAAAAGCACACACACAGGCAGTAACAAAAGCTCTAACTATTGTCAAGTCTGAATCCCCACACTCACATAAATCGCTGCCATTTCTTAATAATGCCAACAAAAGGCCTAATTAGACTTTCTAAGTAAAACTTCCCAAGTGGTAAGGAAGCCACCTGCCAAGCAGGAGATGCAGGTTTGATCCCTGGGTCGGGAAGATCCCCTAGAGTAAAGAAACGGCAACCCGCTCCAGTACTCTGGCCTGGAAAATTCCATGGACAGAAGAGCCTGGTGGGCTGTAGTCCGTGGGGCTGCACAAAGAGTCAAACGCGATTGAGGGATTAAACAACAGCGACAGACAAAGCTTAGGGTGTGCATTTTTATCCCTTGGTGACCAATATGGTCCCGATGTCTTCCGTCTCGTCCCCGGTCACTCCACACGTTGTGCCAGCGCCAGGGAGCTTGAAATGCCCAGAGTCCACGCAGGCAGAGCTGGGCTCAGCCCTGGAAGCTGGCTCCCAGCTGCTCCTCAGCAGCAGGACGAGCAGGTGGAGCCTGCGAAGGCGGCCTCCCAGAGCGTGGACTTTCTCCTGTGGGCACTGTCGGGCCATGAGGAGAGACTTCCCAGCAAGCTGAAAGCATGACTGCAGAGAGAGATGTGGAACGGTGATGTTTAGATGGAATGGCGTGGGGAGAGGCTGGAGGCTGGGGAACAGAGAGAGGAAAGAGACTGAGATGGCCTGACTGATGGACGCTGGGGCCACGTGAAGCTCTCCACTGCAGGTGACTGGGCTGGCTGGCAACTGAGAAGTCGCTGTGGTGAATGATCAAAGTCTGGCCTTCCTGTTACATTCTCTCTGAAGTTGTTTCCTAAAGCATCAAAGGGGTGTTTCAGAGAAGGGTAAGGTGTGTGCGTGTGTTCAGTCGCTCAGTCTTGTCCAAATCTTTGCGACCCCATGGACTGTAGCCCACCGAGCTCCTCTGTCCACGGAATTTTCAAGGCAAGAATACTGGAGTGGATTGCCATTTCCTTCTCCAGGGGATCTTTCTGACCCAGGGATCGAACCCGCGTCTCTTGCATCCCTTGCATTGGCAGGTGGTTTCTTTACCACTGGCGCCACCTGGGAATAGCAGTCACAAAGGTTTCCCACAAACAATAAGAATGTGAGTTCCCACAACAGTGCGGGTTTAAAAAGGAGGCAAAGTGGCACTGATTTCAGTGTGCTCCCAGGATAATGCCTGAATGTCCCCTGTGTAGCACACTTGGCTTTTTCTGAAACTAATAAATTTTGTGCTTTTAAGGGTAAAACTTGGCTTAAATTTAAAATATCCCTCTTCATATGTTCTGTATCTTGATTTAGTGGTGATTACATTGATATTCTTGTATCTTGTAGGCAGACAGTAAAGCGTCTGCGTACACTGCAGGAGACCCAGGTTCGATCCCTGGGTTAGGAAGATCCTCTGGAGAAGGAAATGGCACCCCACTCCAGTACTTTTGCTTGGAAAATCCCATGGATGGTGGAGCGTGGTAGGCTACAGTCCATGGGGTCACAAAGAGTCAGATACGAATGAGCGACTTCACTTCTTCACTTCACTTCAAAACTCATCAAATTCTACACCTAAAATTGGTGAGTTTGTATGTTAGCTATGCTTCAATAAAGCTGATTTTTAAAAAACTGAATAAAGGTCAAATATATCCAGAGGTGAATCAGGCAAATAATACGTATGTGTGATACCGTCTGGGATTCCCAGGTGACACAGTGATAAAGAATCCACCTGCCAATGCAGAAGATGCAAGAGACAAGGGTCAGGAAGATCCCCCAGAGGAGGAAATGGCAACACACTCCAGGTTCTTGCCTGGGAAATCACATGGACAGAGGAGCCTGGCGGGCTGCAGTCTATGGAGTCACAGAGCATATGACTGACACACACACACACACACACACACACACACACACGTACACACATGATTCTATCTATATAAAACTCCAGAAAATGCAGACTGATCACAGCACAAGAAAGCAGATCAGTGGTTGCTTTGTTATAGGTAGGGTAGTGAGTCTGAGCAAGCTCCGGGGGTTGGTGATGGACAGGGAAGCCTGGCGGGCCACAGGTCATGGGGCTGCAAAGGAGTCGGACACAACTGAGTGACTGAACTGAACTGAGGGTTAGGAGACAGGAATTAGACAGGATCATGAGGAATCTTATAGCAGTGATGGATATGTTCATAACCTTTATCATGGTGTTGGTTTCAAAGGTGTATGCATGTGTTAAAATGTATTTCAGTGAAATGGCCCATCTGTACCCCTGATTATCAAGTTGATGATGCCGGAAACCATGACATTCACTGCTATAATCTCCAACATCTAACCTAGAGCCTGGCATATATTTGTTGAATAAATTAACATTTGGGAAATAGCATAGTGGGATAACTCTCACTCCCAGCTCAGTCATATTCTAGCTAGCTAAGTGTCTCTAATCTCACTCAATGTCACTCAATGTCTCTAATGTCGGTGTGCTCACTGGTGAGACAGAATTAGTAATATTGATTGCCAAGGATTGTTGTGAGGGTTACAAACGATGTATCTAAAAAGTTACAAAATAGACCTTGGCAACAATGATAGATGCTAAGTAAGTGGTTCAGTTCAGATCAGTTCAGTCGCTCAGTCATGTCCAACTCTGTGACCGCATGAATAGCAGCATGCCAGGCCTCCCTGTCCATCACCAGCTCCTGGAGTTTACCCAAATGCATGTCCATCGAGTTGGTGATGCCATCCAGCCATCTCATCCTATGTCGTCCCCTTCTCCTCCTGCCCTCAATCCCTCCCAGCATCAGGGTCTTTTCCAATGAGTCAACTCTTCGCATGAGGTGNATCTAGGTTGGTCATAACTTTTCCTCCAAGGAGTAAGCGTCTTTTAATTTCATGGCTGCAATCACCATCTGCAGTGATTCTGGAGCCCCAAAATATAAAGTCTGATCAGTGAAGGTCAAAGCCCACACATAATACAGCTTCTGTTGTTGTTTAGTCGCTACATCGTGTCCCACTCTTCACAACCCTGTGGATTCTAGCCTGCCAGGTTCCTCTGTCCATGGAGTTTCCCAGACAAGAATACTGAAGCGAGTTGTCATTTCCTTCTCCAAGGGATCTTCCTGACCCAGGGATCGAACCCATGTCTCCTGCATTGGCAGGCGGGTTCTAAACCACTGAGCCACCTGGGAACCCAAACATCCCTTTAAAGAACAGATATTCAGATGTTACCCAAACAAACCAACCTACTTATAAACTCGGTGAATTAAGCCAGACTGTCCTCTAGAGAGGCCTGTCCTCACCCTGTGTTACACTGCTTCCTTCTTCAATTGCTTTTTCCCAAATTGCACTTTAATGTCATGCCATCAGCCTGTACGCAGTAAAGGACTAGGAAACAGTCCCCTACTGAGGTTGTCATTGTGTGGACTATAAACAAGGCGCGTAGGATGTTGTGATTAAACAGCTGCCTTCAAGGAGGACTGGTGGAGGGATGTCCCTGTGCTGCTTCTATCAGGAATAGATGTGATTTCCCTGAGATTATTTTTTATCATCTTACAGATTCTATAAATTTTTTTAATTGATCAGTTTCCATCTTGGATTTCCCTGGTGGCTCAGACGGTAAAGCCTCTGTCTACAACACAGGAAACCTGGGTTCAAGCCCTGGGTTGAGAAGATCCCCTGGAGAAGGAAATGGCAATTCACTCCAGTACTGTTGCCTGGAAAATCCCATGGACAGAGGAGCCTGGTACACTACAGTCTATGGGGTCCGCAAAGAGTCGGACACGACTGAGCGACTTCACTTCACTAGAAAGTTTAAGGCCTAATTTCAAAGAAGCAACTTGGTCATCATAGCTTTTATTTCACATTACTTTTCTTCCTTTTACAACTGGCCCCAAGTTCCTATCTTTATTTTCTTTGTCTCATTTTTCTTATTCTAAAAATAACTTATCTTGCTATATTGAATGCTTCTTTGTAAAGCACTCTATATCTTTTTTAGAACAAAGTGAGTTCTCATTTAACATTCTGAAACTAATCACAGCACAGATTCATGAGGGACTCCACAGCTCCCATTATGAATGTGCCAGAATCTGCACCCAAATATGACTGGCTCTCCTGACCCATAGTGCCTCCTGAACTGCAAGTCACCTCTGGTGACCGGCCCATACCCTCCAGCGCTGATCTGAGAGTAGCAGCAGATCATAAGCTAAAAAGCATCACTGTGAAACCCTGCCAATTGTAAAAGTCAGTGAGTGTCGAGGGAACCATGTAAACTACTTAGGCAGCATCTTCAACCCTAGGCCAGGCACGCTAACTTGAGTAAAGAAACAGCTGTCTCCTATAACTGCCCCTTCTGCAGTCCCAACTGAGGATTTAGAGCACTAAGCCTCTAAGCCAAAGCCATGCCTCTCATCTCTCCAGTCCAGCAGCAGCTTATAAATTCATGTCAAGCACACATAAAAATAAGTAGTCTGTGAAATCTCAGTACAAATTCTACATATGTCAGTCAACAACACACACAGAGCCCAACCCTGCCATGGGAGAAGCTCCTCCAAAGTCCTTCACAGATTTGTTTTGCTGCTTGGTTTGTAGGAAGCCTGGTTTCTCTTTTACTGCCCCAGTCACTGAGGCAAGATTCTTAATCTTATCCCAAATTTAGGGCAAATTATTCATTTCTCCCCACAGTGACTAATTAATTCCTAATCCCTGAAAAAGCAGAGGCTGGGACTTCCCTGGAAGTCCAGTGGCTGGGACTCTGCACTTCCAGTGCAGGGGGCATGGGCTCCATCCCTGCTCAGGGAAGTTTCCTATAATCGAGGGACGGCCGAAAATAATACTAGTAAGAATAAGTAGAGGTTCAAGGGCCCATTCTTAGGGGACCTTTTCTCCCCCTCTACCTTTTCCTCAAGATACCTGTTTACAGCTCCATTCCATCCTCTGCTTCTCTCCCTGTTCCCTCTTGTTCCCTCAAATACACTAGGTTTTAAATTTTTGTAATTCTTTGTTTAGCTGATCTTGTTATATGCTGCTGCTGCTAAGTCACTTCAGTCGTGTCCGACTCTGTGTGACCCCAGAGATGGCAGCCCACTAGGCTCCTCTGTATCTGGGATTCTCCAGGCAAGAACACTGGAGTGGGTTGCCATTGCCTTCTCCAATGCATGAAAGTGGAAAGTGAATGTGAAGTCGCTCAGTCGTGCCCGACTCTTAGCGACCCCATGGACTGCAGCCCACCAGGCTCCTCCATCCATGGGATTTGCCAGGCAAGAGTACCGGAGTGCAGTGCCATTGCCTTCTCCGGATCTTGTTATATAAAACATAGTATTTCCTTTATTTACTTTTACATATTGGGATTTATAAAATTTCTTAAGAAATAAAAATCTAAGATTATATTTTACACAGCCCTTGAATAGAATCTCTGCTGCTGCTGCTGCTGCTGCTGCTGCTAAGTTGCTTCAGTCGTGTCTGACGCTGTGCGACCCCACAGACGGCAGCCCACCAAGGCTCCGCCATCCCTGGGATTCTCCAGGCAAGAACACTGGAGTGGGTTGCCATTTCCTTCTCCAATGTGTGAAAGTGAAGTCGCTCAGTCGTTTCCAACTCTTAGCGACCTCATAGACTGCAGCCTACCAGGCTCCTCCGTCCATGGGATTTTCCAGGCAAGAGTACTGGAGTGGGGTGCCATTGCCTTCTCCGAATAGAGTTTCTACTAGAATACAAATCACTGGGAATGAAGAGTGGAAATCCAAGATGATAATGACATCCACACTTACAATCCATAAGGAAATATCTGTATCTTCAGTAAAAATCAGAGTTTCTCAACCACGGCACTACTGGTAATTCCTTGTTGTGGGGGTCTGCTGTCCTGCCATGCTGCGAAGGGCCACCCAGGACAGATGGGCCATGGTGGAGAGAACAACATGTGGCCCACTGGAGAAGGGAACAGCAAACCACTTCAGCATTCTTGCCTTGAGAACCCCATGAACAGTATGAGAAGGCAAAAAGATAGGACACTGGACGATGATACCAGGTTAGTAGATGAGGCTGGTTAGTAGATGCCATGGAGAAGGCAATGGCACCCCACTCCAGTACTCTTGCCTGGAAAATCCCATGGACGGAGGAGCCTGCTAGGCTGTAGTCCACGGGGTCGCTAAGAGTCGGACACGACTGAGCAAATTCACTTTCACTTTCCACTGTCATACATTGGAGAAGGAAATGGCGACCCACTCCAGTGTTCTTGCCTGGAGAATCCCAGGGACGCAGGAGCCTGATGGGCTGCCGTCTCTGGGGTCGCACAGAGTCGGACACGACTGAAGTGACTTAGCAGTAGCAGTAGCAATAGATGCCAAATGTACTACTGGAGAAGAGTGGGGAAGTAACTTCAGAAAGAATGAAGGGATGAAGCCAAAGTGAAATCAGCAACCAGATGTGTATGTGACATGTGATGGAAATAAAGTCCAATGCTGTAAAGAACAACACTGCATAGGAACCTGGAATGTTAGGTCCATGAATCAAGGTAAATTGGAAGTGGTTAAACAGAAGATGGGAAGAATGAACATCAACATTTAGGAATCAGTGAACTAAAATGGACCAGAATGGGTGAATTTAATTCAGATAACCATTATATCTACTACTGTGGGCAAGAACCCCTTAGAAGAAATGCATAGCCCTCATAGTCAACAAGAGTAAAAATGCAGAGCTTGGGTGCAATCTCAAAAATGACAGAATGTTCTCTGTTTGTTTCCAAGGCAAATCATTCAATATCACAGTAATCCAAGTGTATGCCCCAACTAATAATGCCAAAAGCTGAAGTTGAATGGTTCTATGAAGACCTACAAGACCTTCTAGAACTAACACCAAAAAAAGATGTGCTCTTCATTATAGGGGATTAGAATGCAAAAGTAGGAAGTCAACAAACACAGGGAGTAACAGGCAACTTTATCCTTTGACTACAAAATGAAGCAGGGCAAAGGCTAACAGAGTTTTGCCAAAAAAAAAGCACTGGTCACACCCTCTTCCAACAACACAAGAAACTACTCCACACAAGGACATCAACAGATGGTCAACACCAAAATCAGACTGGCTATATTCTTTACAACCGAAGACGGAGAAGCTCTATACACTCAACGAAAACAAGACCAGGACCTGACTGCAGCTCTGATCATGAACTCCTTATTGCCAAATTCAGACTGAAATTGAAGAAAGTGAGGAAAACCACTAGACCATTCAGGTATGACCTAAATCAAACCCCTTACAAATATACAGTGGAAGTGACAAACAGATTCAAGGAATTATATCTGATACAATGCCTGCAGAACTATGGACAAAGTTTCATGACATTATACAGGAGACTATGATCAAAACCGTCCCCAAGAAAAAGAAATGCAAAAAGGTAAAAAGGTTGTGATTCATGGGGTCGCAAAGAGTCAGAAACAACTGAGTGACTGAACTGAACTGAACTGAGGAGGCATTACAAATAGCTGAGAAAAGAAGAGAAGCAAAAGGCAAAGGAGAAAAGGAAAGATACATCCATCTGAATGCAGAGTTCCAAAGAATAGCAAGGAGAGATAAGAAAGCCTCCCTCGAAGAAAAAAAAAAAAAAGCCTGCCTTCCTCAGTGATCAATGCAAAGAACAGAGGAAAGCAACAGAATGGGAAAGACTACAGATCTCCTCAAGAAAATTAGATACCAAGGGAACATTTCATGCAAAGATGGGCACAATAAAGGACAGAAACGATATGGACCTACCAGAAGCAGAAGATACTAAGAAGAGGTGGCAAGAATACACAGAAGAACTATATAACAATGATCTTAATGACCCAAATAACCATGATGGTGTGATCACTCACCTAGAGCCAGACATCCTGGAATGTAACATCAAGAGGGCCTTAGGAAGCATCACTACAAAGCTAGTGGAGGTGATGGAATTCCAGTTGAGCTATTTCAAATCCTGAAAGATTGATGCTGTGAAAGTGCTGCATTCAGTATGCCAGCAAGTTTGGAAAACTCAGCAGTGGCCACAGGACTGGAAAAGGTCAGTTTTCACTCCAATCCCAAAGAAAGGCAATGCCAAAGAATGTTCAAACTACCGCACAATTGCACTCATTTCACACACTAGCCAAGTAATGCTCAAAGTTCTCCAAGCTAGGCTTCAACAGTACATGAACCGAGAACTTCCAGATTTTCAAGCTGAATTTAGAAAAGGCAAAGGAACTAACGATCAAATTGCCAACATCTGCTGGATCATCAAAAGAGCAAGAGAATTCCAGAAAAACATCTGCTTCACTGACTACACTAAAGTCTTTGACTGTGTAGATCACAACAAACTGTGGAAAATTAAAGAGATGGGAATACCAGACCACCTTACCTGCCTCCTGAGAAATCTGTATGCAGGTCAAGAAGCAACTCTTAGAACCGTACATGGAACAACAGACTGGTTCCACATTGGGAAAGGAGTATATCAAGGCTGTATACCATCACTGCTTATTCAACTTATATGCAGAATATATCATGTAAAATGCAGGGCTGGACGAAGTACAAGTTAGAATCAAGAATGCCAGGAGAAATATCAATAACCTCAGATATGCAGATGACACCATCCTATGGCAGAAAGCAAAGAGGAACTGAAGAGCCTCTTGATGAACATGAAAGAGGGGAGTGAAAAAGTTGGCTTAAAACTCAACATTCAAAAAACGAAGATCATGCCATCCAGTCCCATCACTTCACGGCAAATAGATGGGAAAACAATGGAAACAGTGACAGACTCATTTCTTGGGCTCCAAAATCACTGCAGATAGTGACTGCAGCCATGAAATTAAAAGATGCTTGCTCCTTGGAAGAAAAGCTATGACCAACCTAGACAGCATATTAAAAAGCAGACGCTACTTTGCCGACAAAGATCCATCTAGTCAAAGCTATGATTTTCCCAGTAGTCATGTATGGATGTGAGAGGTGGACCATAAAGAAAGCTGCACAGAAGAATTGATGCTTTTGAACCGTGGTGTTAGAGAAGACACTTGCAAGTCCCTGAGACAGCAAGGAGATCAAACCAGTCAATCCTCAAAGAAATCAATCCTGAATATTCACTGGAAGAATTGATGCTGAAGCTGAAGCTCCAATACTTTGGCCACCTGATGCGAAGAACTGACTCACTGGAAAAGACCCTCATCCTGGGAAAGATTGAGGGCAGGAGGAAAAGGGGACGACAGAGGATGAGATGGTTGGATGGCATCACCGACTCAATGGACATGAGTTTGAGCAAGCTCCGGGGAGTGGGTGATGGACAGGAAAGCCTGGCGTGCTGCAGTCCATGGGGTTGCAAAGAGTTGGACACGACTGAGTGACTGACTGAGCGACATCTGGCCCCTACATCCACTAGATAGCCACGGCAACCCCAGCTGTGAAAATCTAAAAATGTCTTCAGACATTGCCAAATATCCTCTTGCGGGTGGCACTATCACCTCCACTTAGGAACCACTGATCTAGATCTTTCTCGTGAGTTTAATACATTAGAACAATGTCTGCAGCACATCTGGCAATCAATGAATACCTGCTACAGAACTGATCAACAGTCTTCTCAACATTTCTAACTCAGCGTCTTGGCTTGGCAGCATCTCCAATTCATATGGCCCAAACCAAATTCCCTTGTATTCCTTAATCCAGGTATTGTATTTACTAAGTAATCCATGCCAGAAACTAAGAGATTACCCTGAACTCCTCTCTCTCATAACCCAGATATACACTCTGTCAACAGGTCCTATTATCCCTCCTTCATGTCCTTTTAAACACCACAGCCACTGACACTGGCTTACTTCAAAAGCTCTCATGTCACCTGGTCTGCTGCTTCGATGGCATTTTTGTCTCATTCCAGTCCAAAGTCCACAATGCTGCCAGAATATTTCTAAAACCTGTCACTGTCCCCTTCAAAACCCTTTCAAGGACCCTCCTCTATGGCTGGTGTCTGTCTATGTAGTGCTTCCCAAATTCCATTCAGACATCATCTCTGATTTTGTCACATTCCTACTACATACAATAGTGTATCCTTCGAAAGGTTTTCTTTCAACCTACTTTACTTTTTTAGTTAGCCATCTTTTAAAAGACAGCACAAAGTCATAGTATGATTATTTGTTTTTCCCTAAAATATAAAAACATTTCAAGGGACTTCCCTGGTGGCCCAGTGGCTAAGACTTCGCGCTCCCAATGCAGGGGACCCGGGTTCAATCCCTGGTCAGGGAACTAGATCCCATATGCTACAACTAAGACACAGCAGAGCCAAATAAGTAAACAAATATTTTTTTTTTTAAGTTTTGGAAGTGTTTATCCATCTAAAAGATAAAAATCCTTGTGTATCAGCCTAGTCTCCCATGACGTGGCCTCTGCCTATCTTTGCTGTACCGCCTCCAGCCATACCAAACTACATCGAGTTGTGTTCTTGGGGATTAAGCTATACCACTGTACACGGTACTTCTTCTGCTTCATGTTCTTTCCTTCCTGTTTTGTCTACCTGAAAAAACTCAGCTCATTCTCTCATTGCTCCTCCTTTTGTGAAACTATGTGTGCCTTGAGTTAGATGCTGCTGCTTCTATGTTCTCTGGTATGATGAACAGGTCTCTATTCTAGCACTGCCACACACTGCAACGATCACTGTTTACCCTTCTATCTCCTTTACTATACTGAAAGCCCCTCAAAGACATTGAGAAGTACCAAATTCTCTCTCAAGAATCCACAGAGAATAATATTTGACACAAGGGGACATTTAAAGAAATGTTTGTTGTAACGCAGTACATACAAGGTAGTGTTTAAGACTGTAGAGAATACCAAAAAAAACAAGATATGATCCTGGCCCTACATAAAGCTTGTAGTCTAATGGTGAAGACAGGCATACTTACTATCATACAAGACAGAACCATATAAGTGGTAGTAAAATGGAACAAAAAGTGCTATGGGGCAAAGATCAGTATAGAAAAAGAATGCAATTTCTTTTTTCCGGCCTTGCCAAGTGGCTTGCAGGATCTTAGTTCCCCAACCAGGGACTGAACCCAGACCCTGGCATTGAAAGCACTGAGCCAGGAAATTGCAGAATGGAAATTTTTAATAGCAAATAAATTCAGGTATGTACTCTGCTGAGTCATTGGGGCAAAAATCACGTAAACCTTATCAAGTCCTGGCTCTGATATCTGTTCTATCACAGTGGTAGAATGGACAGAACGGTGCTCTGAAAACTAAGTAGCTGTGTAAATTCTAACCATTACTAATCATTCTGACTGTGGAATCCAAGAGCCCTGCGTGGAGAAAGTGACCTCTGAGCTAGAGCTAAAAAGGGGCACGGAGGGGAATTCCCTGGCAGTCCAGCGGCTGGGACTCGGCTCTCTTATGCTGTGGACCTGGTTCAGCCTCTGGTGAGGGAACTAAGATGCCACAAGCCATGTGATGAGGCCAAAACAATTAATATTTTTCAAAATAAAATAAAGAGGCATAAAGGGTGTTGTATAAAGGAAGCATAAGTGGTAGTTGTGGATGTGAACCCTAGTGTCAGACTGCCTAGGTCTGCAGCCCCGCTCCTCCACTTACTTATTACCAGCTATATGACTTGAAAAGTTACTTAATTTGTCTGTGTTTGAGTTACCTGTCTGTAAAATGGGGCAAATGTTAATACCCAACTTACACATATTAAATAAGATAACATCTCTGCTATGTAAGTATTAAGTAAGTAGGTGAAAGAAACAGACTCAGAAGAAGCAAAGATGCAGGGAAGTACAAGGCATATAGTCAGCAGAGAGGACTCCAATGTGCTCAGTTCAGTTCAGCTCAGTTCAGTCGCTCAGTCGTATCCGACTCTTTGCGACCCCATGAATCGCAGCACGCCAGGCCTCCCTGTCCATCACCAACTCCCGGAGTTCACTCAGACTCATGTCCATCGAGTCAGTGATGCCATTCAGCCATCTCATCCTCTGTCGTCCCCTTCTCCTCCTGCCCCAATCCCTCCCAGCATCACAGTCTTTTCCAATGAGTCAACTCAGAATGGAAAGTAAAAGAAGGTGATGAAGTGGAAGACACAGTATTTTGAAAAATATGCTATTTGCCACCCTAAAAACGTTATTAACTATATCAGAAAGAGTTCTGCACATAGAGGCTTTCAAACTTAATTCCTTATTAGCTGGACAGCCTCAAGATCATGAACTCTACGAAGCTCAGTTTCTCGTCAGCGAAGTGAGGATACAGAACTAGGTAAACACTGATTCTCAGTTCTGAAATTTTAGAAAAGGGGCTGGGGAGTCATTAGAAGCGTGCACAGTCCCATAGGAAACCTATTGCCACGTGTAGCTACTGAGCACCTAAAATGTGGCTGATCCCAATTGGGATGTATTGTCAACATAAATGTAAAATATATATCACATGTCATAGACTGAATACAAAAAAAGACAAGATATCACACTAGTTATTTATATTAATTACATGTTGAAATTGTGTTAAATAAAATACTACTAAAAATGAATTTCACCTGTATATGTTTTTACTTTTAAAAATGTAAATATAATTTGAGGCTCACATTTATGAGCATTTTCTTTCTATTAGACAGCACTACCACAGACTACTTTCAGAAGATCTAAGAGAATGTGATTCTATGGCCCAAAAGACAAGACAAAATGCCAAGCATTATCAGGAGTTGAAAACACTATTTTAGCCCTAACAAAGCCATGGTCTATCTCTAACTGCTGTACTGTGTTCAGTTTTCCTTGCAATACCTGAAAAGATAATATGCAAAACCAAATAACTCAGGTAAACAGAATGATCAATAAGACAGGCAATAAGGTGAGTGGCAAGACTAACAGGCTTCAAGCCTAGAAGGATCATGACTACCACATATGAGAATCTATTAAATTAGAGGCCGAACAAGGAAGTGCAAAAGGTTCTCCATCAAATCTCAGAAACAAGCAAGGGAGGATTCTCTGAGGCTTTATGGAGGCATTTCAAACAGAGGTACAACTTTGCAGAGCAGGTGGTCTTACATGAAAAACAGATGGCTCAGAGTAAACATAAAAGTGAGCTCCAAAAAAGACTGCATTAAATTATTAATCCATGGAAGTGGTTACTATTCCTGTGTTGTATGTCTGACGCAGACACTAGGATTCTCCCAACCCCGACCACAGAAATCATCTTCAGTTCTTCAGTAAAAAAAGAAAAAACTGAATGTCAACTGGGTGTGCCATTTCTTCACTTACATGGCACCTTAAGAACTGCCAGAGAGATCAGACAATCTCCACTTTACAGATCCTTTCTCATGCCAAAATATTTAAGTTTAAGTATTCGGTAAGCCTGTCTTTTATCATTCCTTCTTCCACTTGGCCAGATATGGAATCTGTGTCTTCTATGATCCTCTCTGAAACTCTATAGTGGGTGAGAATCACATGAACTCTTTTTTTAAGAAAGGTTACCCTGTGGTCCACACACTTTCACGTATCATCCTTATTTCTTAAAACAGTTATGTGCTTTTGATCCAGGACTAGTGATCTGACCACTTCCAAGGTAGATACAGAGAGATCATGATTAGATCTAGAACATCCTATGCATTTATTATTTTATTTAGTATCTCCAACTTCCAGTCAATTCAAAACACAGGTAGATTTCTATTTTCCTACCAGAACAAAACTTTTCCATAATGATTATTAAGTGGCCCCAATGATTTCTTTTCTTCCTTTGATAGAATATTTATTTTGGCTTTAAAAGCGTCAGAAGAAATGCTCCTGGAATATTTTCTTGGCCCACCTAATTTTAGTTTGCACTTCATGCCAAGAGGGAGAAACAGAATTAAATTTCTTTAAATACACCAGAGATGCAGCACAAGAAAATTAATCTGATAAGAATATTTTCAAGACAAAGAAGAAAAGCCTCTACTTACATAGAAAAATTTAGAATTCTTTTTTTTCTAGTATTGCGGGAAGGGGGGATTTACTAGGAAACAGATACACGCTAAATACAGTCCCATTGTACTGCAAAGGAAAATGAAATGGTTTAACAAATACATTATTTTAGGCTGGGAAGGAAATCTGATGTTTATAAAACTAAGAGGTCAAAGAAAACTCAGCTGACCTATCTTTCCTATCATTTCAATAGCCAAGATCAAGATATGTTTCATAATAAGCAACACCTTACTCATTATAAACATAAAGGTTAAAACTGCTAAAGAACAGAAAATGCCACTTCATGTCACGGACATGCAAAAGTCAACTTCACCAATGGAATTAACAATGCTACTAAAAGACAACTGGTTAGTCTTCTAATGAACTGGGTCGCAATGTTGGGTTTTTTTTTTTCCCTTAGGAAAATTCCTGTTTCCTAAAAAGTCATACAGCAGAAAGAAGCTTATAAACAACTCTCACAAAAACATGAAAGTCAGGGACTTCCCTAGTAATCCAGTGGCTCCCAATGCAGCAGGCCTGGGTTCAATCCCTGGTCAAGGAACTAAATCTACATGCCACAACTAGCAGTTTGTATGCCACAACTAAAGACCCCACATGCTGCAACTAAGACATGGCACAGCCAAACAAATAAATAAAATAACTTTTAAAAAAAGAGCATAAGAGTTAACTTTTATTATTACTGGCTTTGTCCCTGTTTTAATTAAATTATCCTGCTAAAAAAGAGGGACATGGACAAGAATGACACCCCTATCAAATAGCACATATAATTAACATCTAAGTACAAATAAGTTATATTCACAACAGCTCCTGTGCCTCAAGCATTTTGCATACTGATAACAGATGTTCAACTCCCTGCACCAAAAGATGGAAAAAAAAAAAAAAGTATCTACCTTAAGAGAAGAAAACTCACAAAGATAAACTGCTTTAAACTCATAGCTTAAAGAATAAAATGAACTCAAAACTATCAACAAGTTTACCCACTTAGCACACAACAAATCAACTTAAATGAACAAAAAAAAAACAGCCACTAGCAGTAATCGCTAGACAGCTAGTGGCCTAAGAACTGATTTTAACAAACGCAAAGAAACTTGTCAAAAAGAGCAGTAGCCCAAAGATTTACATTCCTTTATTCTTACACTCATTCCTTTACTCAAACAGAGGTTTACTGTTACTTGGACTTGGCAGTACAAGGAACAACTCTCCTCCCTTGGAAAACTCTGAAAATGCAATCTTGAGCTAAGAAGAGATTTCGGGGGAGAGTGGACTTGACAGAAAAGTATTTGTATTTACTGACAGCCCCCTACTTTATCCACTTAAACTACAGCCCAACGATGTACTCGAAAACGGGTTCATATTGGAATTAGCAGGAGAAAACCAACACTCTCAGAAAGTAACTGGGAGAAGCGCTCGGGAAAGAGGGACGACTTGACGTCCTCGCATCACCCACCACCAGACCGCTCGGGCCCCCCTGCCCCTTCCCATACCCATTCCTCAGGCAGCTGAACACACTGGGGCTGCGTTCCGGGAGCCGGCGACATCTCCTGTCAGACGCCGGCCACCCCGCGCTCCCGCCACCGCCCCTGGAGGGGATGACCCCGGGCCGCGAGAGCCGAGATCGGGGTAAAAGGAGACGTGCCTAGCAAGCAAAGCCGTGAGGGCTGAGTGGGAAACCCGGGGGCAGAGGCCGCGACATCCCTCGGGATCCCCCCGAGAGAACTGGGACAGCATTCGGGGGTCTCGGGCTCCCCCCGCCCCCCGCGTGACACCAAGTCGGCCGCGGTCGCCTCGCATCGCGTTAGGCCCTCCACCCTGATGGGACGGGATGCCGCGGGGGTCCCGCGGAGAGAGGAAGGGCGGGCCGGCGGGCGCCCCACTGCCGGAAGGGGCGAGCCCCGAAAGCCGTCTCCCGCCCCGGCCGGGCTTACCTTCAAGTCGTTCTCCGGTAGGTATTTGCAGAGCCGCGCTATCTCCACGTACTTGTCCAAGTCCAGGGGCGCCATTTTAGAAAGAAGCCCCGACGGCGGCGGCGGTATCCGCGGCGGTACCAGCGGCGGCAGCGGCGGAGGCCGAAGCCGGAACCCTCCCTACGTCACGTCCGGCCCGTGAGAGGCGTCTGCGCAGCGGCGTCAAGCTTGACCCGATTTTCCCCACTGCCTCGACACGCCCCACGCCCTCTCCCGCTGAACCCAGGCTGCAGGCCCCCAGAGGCCCCCTGGGTCCGGGGAGCGGAACCCGCTGAGACCCGTAGTTATCTGCCGCAGGGAGTGCTGGGATTTGTAGTTTTCTGTAGTGGCTAGCTGCTCCTCTTTTGCTTTCCTTCTCTTCGTCTTGACTTTCACCTCTTTGGGGACCCAGGGAGGCTTTTACGATGCAAAACGGCAAAGCAGGTGACGTTAGCCATTCCCTGGTTTCTCACTCCTACTCTTTTAAGCATTCTCTTTGCCAGAATATCTTCAGTTAAAAATCGGGTAAGCCTGGCCAGAGAGTAACCTGTTTGCACGGTTGCCAAGGCAGTATGAAAACCTTTGGCAGAGATGTCAGGCTACCAACTTTCCAGCCTGGAAAGAAAGGAAACAAATGTTTAAACTCTACTTATGCCAAATACTATACAGATGCTGTTTTTCTGTCTAATCTTCATAACACTTGATAGGAAAGGAAAGCTCAGAGAGGTTACCTAACTTGTCCAGCTCTCACAGGGATAGGCGGGAGAGCCAAGGCTGGAATAGGTTTGGGTGGCCCACGAGAGCGGAGAGTTTCTTTATTGTACCCTCAGCACCTAAATCAGGACCTGGCACTTAGTACACTTTCAACATTCCTTCACTCAACAGCTATTAACTGAACACTTCTTATGTGCTAGTACCCTGTAGGTGCTTGGGGTATCCAGCAAACAAAACAGACAAAGATATCCTCATCCTGTATCTATATTCTAGTAAAGGAGACAGAACATAAACAATAACTATAGTAAATAACTGTAGAGTATATTAGAAAGTGGTAACTGCTGCTGCTGCTGCTGCTAAGTTGCTTCAGTTGTGTCCGACTCTGTGTGGCCCCATGGACTGCAGCCCACCAGGCTCCTACGTCGATGGGATTTTCCAGGCAAGAGTACTGGAGTGGGGTGCCATTGCCTTCTCCGGTAACTGCTAGGGGGAGAAAAGAACACAGCAGAGTAAGGGAGATGTAGTGATGCATGGTTAGGAACCAACAAAAAAGCAGAGGAGATAGCTCCGTAGTTACTTGAGAAAAATTACAAAGACAGCTGATGCAGAGACTCTACGATTAAAAAAAAAAAAAAGGCATGTTTAGAATCTTAGGGAAATGGCAAGATTAGTGTGCTTGGATCAAGGTGATAGGAATAGGAGAGGAGACGAGAGAAAAGAACACTGATTTTTCACTTTTCGTGCAATGAGGAATTATCGCAGACTTTTGAGCAGAGAAGTAACAATCTAACTTGTTTTAAAAGGATCGCTCTGGCTGCTGTGTAGGAGGCAACAACTGCAGCTGAAAGACCAGTTAGGAGACAGTTCTATAACCCGATAATAGCAGGTGCTCCATAAATATTTGTTGTTCAAGTAATCTTGGATCCATCCTCTGGCTCTAAAGTGTATTTTGATGACATCTGGCTAAATGTTATTGAGGTATCTGGGTGAAGTTCTTTGTATTATTCTTGTAACTGTTCTGTAAGTATGAAATTGTTTCAAAGTAAAATTAATCCTTAAAAGTTTGTTGCAGAATGGCACCCACAAGCATACATTTCTTCATTTATTCAATTAATATTTATATAGTACCTGTGACCGTGGAGAAGGGCATGGCAATCCACTCCAGTATTCTTGCCTGGAGAATCCATGGATAGAGGAGCCTGGCAGGCTACACTCCGTAGGTCACAGAGTTATACGCAACTGAAGCGACTTAGCATGCACACACCTACCAAATAAATGAAACATATAAGATTCCTGCCCTATGGGTAATACATTCTAATAACAAAAATAAATGAGCAAGAATTAAGTATAATTCATGGTATAATTCATGGTATAAAGTATAATTCATGGTATAATTCATGCAAAGTATAATCCATGGTAAAAAGGGAGAAAATGGGGTGCCATAAGTAAGAACAGTGTCAGACTTTATTTTTTGGGGCTCCAAAGTCACTGCAGATGGTGATTGCAGCCATGAAATTAAAAGATGCTTACTCCTTGGAAGAAAAGTTATGACCAACCTAGATAGTATATTCAAAAGCAGAGACATTACTTTGCCGACTAAGGGCCGTCTAGTCAAGGCTATGGTTTTTCCAGTAGTCATATATGGATGTCAGAGTTGGACTGTGAAGAAAGCTGAGCGCCAAAGAATTGATGCTTTTGAACTGTGGTGTTGGAGAAGACTCTTGAGAGTCCCCTGGACTGCAAAGAAATCCAATCAGTCCATTCTGAAGATCAACCCTGGGATTTCTTTGGAAGGAATAATGCTAAAACTGAAGCTCCAGTACTTTGGCCACCTCATGCGAAGAGTTGACTCATTGGAAAAGACCCTGATGCTGGGAGGGATTGGGGGCAGGAGGGGAAGGGGACGACCGAGGATGAGATGGCTGGATGGCATCACTGACTCGATGGATGCGAGTCTGGGTGAACTCTGGGAGTTGGTGATGGACAGGGAGGCCTGGCGTGCTGCGATTCATGGGGTCGCAAAGAGTCGGACATGACTGAGCGACTGAACTGAACTGAACGAGTAAGAAAAATGGAGTAGAAGAGGCCTACATTATGTTGGCAACATATGGACATCACGTGTGCAGACTCTAGCACCAAATGGCTAGAGTTCAAACCAAGGTTCTAATACTCCCTGTGTGACTTTGATAAAGTTATCTATCCTTTCTGTGCTCCCATTTTCTCAGTTCCAATGTGGAGATAATACAGTGCTTGCTTCATAGGGAGTGAATAACAATATTTACCTTCCTCTTCAATATGTGGGGGAAAAAAATACTTATCTTCTAGGCTTGTACTGAAGTTTAATAGAGTTGGTATATAGAAAGGGTTTAAAACAATGTTGCGTACAGTGAATGAAAGATGTTAGCTCTGAATATTGGCTCAGCAGAAAAGGTCTTTCTAAAGAGGTAACACATACTTTAACCAGGGGACTTCCCTGTTGGTCCAGTGGCTAAGACTCTGCGCTCCTAATGGAGGGGCCTTGGTTCCATCCCTGGTTAGAGAACCAGATTCCACACACCACAACTAAGATTAGCATGCTGCAACTAAAGCTCCTGCATGCCATGACGAAGATAGAAGATCCTGCATGCTGCAACTAAGACCTGGTACAGCCAAATAAATAAAAATTAAAAAAAAAAAAAAGAAGACAATCACTTTGGGTGGGGAGTATAGAGATAATAGGCTCAGAGTTTTTGGTGTTTGACTTTTTTTTTTTTTTTACAGTCCTCTTTGAAAAAACTGACAATCACTTTTCATCTTTGAACCTCAGTAACTGGGAATTAATCCTATTCAAGATTTCTCCTCAGGGACTTCCCTCGCGGTCCTGTGGCTAAGACTTCACACTCCCAGGGCAGAGGGCCCCGGTTCAATTTCTGGTCCTCTGGTCGAGGAACTAGTTCCCGCATACCGCAAGCTAAGACTCACCACAAGCAAATAAATAAATATTTAAAAAAGAAATTTTTTTTAAAAGGTTTCTTCTCAGAATTGAGAGAAAAACAGGGAGATAGATACGAACATTCTTTAAAACAATAAAATGCTTGAAAGGAAAGTGTCACAAGCCTCATTGCTTCCCTTGTTGATAAGTCAGTGAACAGGTAGGTAATGAAGGCAGATAGTATCCCCTTCCAGTGAATGTAAGAGGCAGTCCTCACATTACCAAACTGGCAGTTAGAAGCTCCCTCCTGGCAGACTCAACTCATTCAGAAAAACTCACTCTTGACATTCTCAGGTTGGATGAGTTCTTAGAAGAGTTGACGGGCATACTGGGTGGTTTGCGACAGAGAGTGTACAGAGCTTGCTGACTGGAATATGTTCTTAGTCTTCCTTGCACAAAACAGGAGATCTGGGCTCCTGGTTCTGCCATTTCAGTGGGTTAGTCATTTTAACTTCTCTGGGCCTCAACTTCCAGTTTACAAATATATCTCAAAAGTTCTTTCCAAAAAAAAAAAAAAGTTTTTTCCAACACTTTCTGAAATGTAATTTCTAGTCTGAAAGCACAGGTCCCACAATGAAAACTCATTGTAGCAGGGTGGGACGGAGGCTCAAGAGAAAGGGGATATATGCATACATATATTAATAGCTTATTCACTTTGTTGTACAGCAAAAACCAACAAAACATTGTAAAGCAGTTATACTCCAGTAATAAAAAGAAAACTGGTTGCTATTTTGCCCACAAACCTCTTCCAATTTTTCTTGTTTATGTGCAACTCCAGCATGGCACCTTGAAACAGATTTATCTCAAAGACACAAGGAACATCAGAGCAATTTGCAGCTGTGAGCAGAAATCTCCATCTAGAGGCACATGGACATATGGCAGAGCCAACCTGGCCTTTAGTTTTCTTTCCTGAAGGAGAGCAGGAAACTCCTCTTTGGCAGTCATGGAAATTCTTCCATTAATAAGGGGACGCACAAAGACTCCAGGTGTTTGGAATAGATACATGAGCTGTAGAGAGAGCTGCAGACTGCAAATTCCATTTTGTCAATAAATTTTTGTTGGAAGACTTCCCTAGCAATACAGTGGTTAAGAGTCCACGCTTTCAACATAAGTGGCATCGGTTCAGTCCCTGGTCAGGGAACTAAGCTCCCGCATGCCACAAAGTGTGGCCAGTAAATAAATAAATATATGTCTGTTACAGATTCAAGTAGCAAAAAGATTTACCAAGTTGGTCTTTCACCTGTACTATTAATTCTCAACTACTCCCTCTTTGAGGTAGATTATTTACTATTTCCATTTTAGACATGAATAACCTAAGCTCAGAGAGGATAATGAACTTGCCAAGTGCCAAGTTTAGATAGTCAGTGCTGGAGCCTATATGTGACCCCAAGTCCATCTGTCCGCTTCCCACTCTGCTAGCATAGTTCGAAGCTCTGTACCACAGGAGCTCCTGTGGTTTCCTTCCTTAGTTGTTTCTTCCAGTTCCTAGGATATAACTCAGTCCTCCTGATTGTGGGTTTCTCAGGAACATAGACACAGTTGAACCAGCTCTCCAGTTTCTGGAAAGCCACCAGGAACCTGTGGTTATGAAAGAGACCAACAATAATGCAGATGAACACTTCTAACTCAGGACAGGTGTCTAGAGTTCATTTACATCTAGGAATAGCATTACATTTTACAGATACTTTCGAACTGAAGTGCTGGAGAAGCCTCTTGAGAGTCCCTTGAATACAAGGAGATCAAACTAGTCATTTCTAAAGGAATCAACCCTGAATATTCATTGGAAGGACTGATGCTGAAGCTCCAATATTTTGGCCATCTGATGCAAAGTGCCAGCTCATTGGAAAAGACCCTGATATTGGGAAAGATTAAGGACAGGAGGAGAAGGGGGCAGCAGAGGACAAGATGGTTGGATGGCATCATGGACTCAATGGACGTGAGTTTGAACAAACTCTGGGAGATGGTGCAGGACAGGGAGGCCTGGCATTCTGCAGTCATAGGGAGGCAGAGCACACGACTCAGCTGCTAAACACTGAACAACAAGCTCTGTGTCAGTCACTGGGCACTAAGCACTTTATAAACATTAGATCGTGTATTCCTCACCATGGCCTTGTGACAGAAATCTTATTAGCTCCATTTTACAGACTGGTGACACTGGGGCCCAAAGAAGAGTAACTTCCACAAGAATAGATACTCTTCTTGATGAACTTTTTGTTCCTTGCACTTTTTACGAATGTACCTAGTTATTGGTTTTTCTGTTTCATCTTATTCCCTCCTTCCTTCTGTCTCTCTCTAGTTAAGACTGTAAACTCCAAGAGGCCGGGGACAAGTTTGCCCATTCAGCACTGTTGTTCTTCAGATGCTCATTTGCAACCCCATGGACTGCAGCAAGCCAGGCTTCTCTGTCCATCACCAACTCACCAACACGCTCAAACTCATGTCCATTGAGTCAATGATGCTATCTAACCATGTCATCCTCTGCCCTCCCCTTCTCCTCCTGCCCTCATCTTTCCCAGAATCAGGATCTTTTCCAATGAGTAGGGTCTTTTTCAGAGTTGGTTCTTCGCATCAGGCGTCCCAAGTATTCCAGCTTCAACTTCAGCATCGGTCCTTCCAATGAATATTCAGGGTTGATTTCCTTTAGGATTGACTGGTTTGGTCTCCTTGCAGGTTCAGCATAGTGCCTGCCATAGCTACAAATGCTAATTGTGGAATGAGTCAGCTTTTTAAAGCGCCAAAGCTTGAATTGGCCTAAAGATCGCGCAGAGAAATTTACACCCGGGAAAGCAGCCTCAACTCTCCCTTTCGGAAACCATTTCTAACGACTGCTGGAAATGAAAATATCCTAGCTCCTTTAAGATAGCTCACGGGGATTTGGGTCACCTAAATAGATGCCCAAACCCTGGCGTTTCGCTTGGAAGTAGTTTCCAAGTAGCCGTGCCTTATTTACTCCGCCGAGGAGGTAGGGCCCGCAGGAAGACCTGGCCAGTTCAGCTCTGGAGAAATACGCAAGCCGGTCTTCACCTGGGACACCAGGACCCCTCCCGCTCCCTTCCAAGGGCGCGCCCCGGGGACCCAGCCCTACAGGCTGGTAGCGGTTGGCCGCCGCGCTCTTCCGGGGTCTGGAGGAGGGGCGAAGGTCTAAGACCCGCCCCCACTGGGGCGGAGCCACGGCCCGGGACTGGCCTAAACCGCAGCAGGTAATGCAGCCCGGAGCTGGGTCGGGGTGCCCCGGGACCCCGGTTTCAAGCGATCCCGGGCGGGGGCGGCTGCATCTTTTAGGGGAATGTAGCTAGGCCGGGTAGAAAACGCCGGGTAGACATCCTCAGGCTCCGGCCCAGCCACACTGACGGACAGGAACAGCCAGTTCTCTCCTGACCCTGTCTCCTATCGCTTATCGCTGCCACGCGGGGATGGGACTGGGGGATGGGACGGGCTGGGGCTGCTGCGGGAGGTCCCGGGCCAGGTGAAGTTTACCCCCACTGAGCTTTGGGCTTTGGGAACAGCAGTTAGTGGCTTAGGCTGAAGGTTGGATTTATCCATTCATCTCTCGGAAATGTTATCTATTTTCTTTCATCACTCACGCATCCCTCACTTCTGCCCTATACCGGGCCCTAGTTGGTTCTCTGAATGCATCGGAGAGGCCCAGCTCCCTTGGAATTTAGTCTAGAATCTAGTCTAGAGACTTTTAAATAGATAATTACATTCAGGGTGATCCTGCAATTACAGTAGCTTAATGGATACCTTTGGATGGAGAATAACTTGAGAATGTAAGAGGAAAGCAACAAATAAAGGGAAGGTTTCACTACGGATGGGACAGTTAGTTGAACTGGACTTTGGAGGTTAACTAGGAGTTTGCTAGTTGACCAGAAGGGAAGGGACATTTCAGGTAAGGAAAGCAGCATAAGTTGAGAGTTATGAAAGGGCTTGGCATTTCAAAGGAACAAATGTAGTAAGAACAGCTCAATAGAGCAAGAAATTTAGAGTTGAGCTCCTGAAAAGGAGGTTGAGACCAGAAGGCTTTGAATGTCATTCTGGGGCCAAGAGTTATCCTAGAGTTTGGTATTTCTCAGCTTTTTAAAGTGTTTTATCTTTTGATAAATATAAATACCTTATGACCTCCAAAATTATTTTGATATATGCCCTTTCCCCATGAAAACCACAGACACAGAAAACTTCAAGCAAAAAACATTGTGTAATTGGATTAAGAAAATTGTGTTATTGTTGCCTCCCAAATGTAAATTTTTATCAAAAAGTTGGTAGTGCTTATTCAGATCAGGCCCTAGAAATGGGTATGTCAACAGGAAATTTTTTTAAATGGGAAGTAATCTCTGTGTGTTAGGTAGAAGATAATAGTCAATGTCTAAAGAGTGCCTTTCTGTTTATGCATAGGACATCATGAAGCAGCTGCCAGTCTTGGAGCCTGGAGACAAGCCCAGGAAAGAAACATGGTCTGTAAGGAAAGATTCATACAGAGAAACACCTGAGTTTTTGTTTCATTTATAAGTAGTTTACTAACATATTTGATCATCTATGAAAAAGGGTAGAGATGAATCTGTCTGCAGTTTCCGGTAATTAGACTCAAACTGTCCGAGAAGGTCTTCGGAGGAAAAGTAGTGGGGCAATAATTATCACAGAGCAGATGTTGATTTTATTAGAATCCATTTACCAAGACGAGTAAGACACTGGCCATCTGGCATCCTCAGCTCCAGCACTGTGTCTTCCCCCAAGCTGTGACTCCTTTTTTAAGGTTTTCAGGGAATTAGATTAAACTGGCTTCACTGTTTCTTGAGTGCTTGTTCAGCCCACCCTTCATTCAGCAACTAACACTGGCCTGACCGGGGCAGTTACAGTGTAGGTGCTAAAGGTACAAAGGTGAATGAATAGTCTCAGTGTAGGGGGGCGGGGACTGCAGACTAACCTGGTGATGGTGATGAAAAGTGATCAGTGCTGAAGCAAGGCTCACAGAGGGCTGAAGAGAGGAGGCAGTGCTTCTGCAGGACCTTGGAGGAGAGCCTTTGATCTGCTTTCTCCATGTCCACTTTTGCCCTCTACCCATCATATATCTGATCATGGTATTCTCTGGAGTAAAAGCCTTTTGTTCCTCTGTGTTGGTCTTAGGATAGAAACCAGAGTCCATAAAATGACCCACTGGGCCCTGCATAATCTGTCCCTACCTACCTTTCCAACTCTACCACCCCCTGCTCACACTTTGTTCTCTTTCTCTTCCTTTAACGTGGTTTGCACTGTCCCACTGAGGAACTGAACAGGCTGGTCCCTCTACCTGGATCACCCTTTCCCCCCATCTTTTGTCCCTTTCTTTGCCCAGCTGTTAATAACTTATCATATTTTAGATCTCAGTTAAAATGGGGCTTCTTTAGGAAGTCTTCTGTGACCACCCCTGCCCTACCCAGCTCTTCTTACAGAGTAGGGACCCCCTGTGATATGTTCTCATACTGTATATCCAGTTATCCTTTATAGCCCAGTTGAAATGAAGTGGTTATTTGTGAAATTATCTGTTTAGTGTTTTTCTTCCCAACTAGTCTGGTAGAGCTATGAAGCAGGGACTTCTTTTGTCTTATTCACCATGTAGCTGGAGGACTGTGTGCCCTTGCATAAGTTACTTAACCTTTCTAATCCTCAAGTCCATAGCTGTAAAACTCAGATGATAACAGTACTTTCCTCAAAGGTGTCTTGTGCAAGTTGAGTGAAACCAGGGTTGTAGTAAAGTTAGCAGTAGGCATAGTACATGGTTAGCAGTCATTCGGGCAGTAATGTGATATGTGAATCTGGACATCAAAAGAGAGATCTGGAAAAGAAATAGATTTTGAAATCACTGATGAACATGTAGATAGGTGGTAATTAAAGCCATCAGTATGTATAGAATTGATCAGATAAGCAAACCTAGACTAAGACAAAGAGAATCCATGGGGGTTGGAAGAAAGCTGGAGGGAAAGGAGTCAGAAAAGGAAACAGAAAGTGCAGCCAGACAGGTGGATAGAGAACCAAAAGGAATGAGTGTGGGGAAGCCAGGCCAGGAGAAGGGCACGAGAAGGAGAGGAGAGCAAGAGTCCCAAATGCCAGAAAAACAGCCACAGAATTTTCTTTTCCAACGAGAAAGGTTGAAGTGTCAGCATTCAGAATAACTTTACAGAGCGGAATGAATGGATCCTGTATTTGATTTTTCAAAGACCTATCTTTGGCTTCCATCAGGTCAAGCTTTATGAGTAATCTGGAAAAGCTCTTAAAGTTCAATGAAGGATGGAGAATATTACTTGGCAGAGGGAAGCATCACTGGCTAGTGGTGGGAGCTTTGGTGCTGTTGGTTCTCACATGATTATACATAAAGCTCCGGCTATCATTTACTGAGTCCTTCCCTGCCATGTAAGAGTGCATCTCATTCTTCACAGGTATAATTATTGCTGTTTCATTTTACAAATGAGGAAACTACAGTGACTTCTAAAAGGGCATACCTGGAGAAAGCATGGGAACTAGAACTTGAACTAGGTCTGTCTGAATGGGCAACCCGTGCTTATAAGTACCATCTTGTGCCAGGACATACCATTGAACATATCTGTGTATCAGTTTCTGCCTCTACCACATGGGGACAATTACTAGTCCAGGGCATCCCCAGGAGGTTAATGTGAGATGAAAGGAGGGACAGAATTAAAAAATCAAAGGTTATGTGCAAAGGGAAGGTACTGTTATTAATCAGAAATATGCTGCTTTGCTGGGTATTATTGTAAAAGTCTGTGTGTGTATAAGACCCTTCTCTCTGGTGACTGTTCCATGAGGAGTATAAAGAACACACTGCTGCATTTATTCTCTGCTTAGGCCTCCTGAATATATCTTCCCTTTGGCAGGTACACCCTGACCCCGGTTGGAGACAGACCCTGTGCACGGGTTGGTCACAGCTGCTCATATTTACCCCCTGTTGGTGATGCCGAGAGAGGGAAGGTCTTCATTGTTGGGGGAGCAGATCCAAACAGAAGCTTCTCAGATGTGTACACCATAGATCTGGGTAAGACCAGCAGTGGAGGGGACTTCCCTGGCGGTCCAGTGGTTGGGACTCCAAGTTTCCATTGCAGGGAACATGTATTTGATCCCTGGTTGGAGAACAAGGATACCTTGCCATGTGGCATGGTTTAAAAAAAAAGAGACCAGAAGCTACAGAGCAAGTGCCCTTTGGCTAGAGAGCAGGGCTTTGTGCTGCTGGCCATGATCATTCCTAAGACTATTAGTTCAAATATATACATTACCATATATAAAATAGGTAACTAGTGGGAAATGGCTGCGTGTGAGCTCCCAGAGCTTACTTAAACTCATGTCTATCAAGTTGGTGATGCCATCCAACCATCTCATCCTCTGTTGTCCCCTTTTCCTCCTATCTTCAATCTTTCCCAGCATCACGGTCTTTTCAAATGAGTCAGTTATTTGCAACAGGTAGCAAAGTATTGGAGCTTCAGCTTCAGTGTCAGTCCTTCCAATGAATATTCAGGACTGATTTCCTTTAGGATTAACTGGTTTGATCTCCTTGAAGTTCAAGGGACTCTCAAGAGTCTTCTCCAACACCACAATTCAAAAGCATCAATTCTTCGGTGCTCTGCTTTCTTTATAGTCCAACTCTGACATCCATACATGACTACTGGAAAAATCATAGCTTTAACTAGACAGACCTTTGCTGGCAAAGTAATGTTTCTGCATTTTAGTATCCTGCCTAGGTTGGTCATAGCTTTTCTTCCAAGGTGCAAGCATTTTTTAATTTCATGACTGCAGTCACCATCTGCAGTGATTTTGGAGCCCCCCAAAATAAAATCTCTCACTGTTTCCATTGTTTCCCCATCTATCTGCCATGAAGTGATGGGACCAGATGCCATGATCTTCATTTTTTGAATGCTGAGTTTTAAGCCAACTTTTTCACTCTCCTCTTTCACTTTCATTAAGAGGCTGTTTAGTTCTTCTTTGCTTTCTGCCATAAGGGTGGTTTCATCTGCATATCCAAGGTTATTGATATTTCTGTAGGCAGTCTTGAATCCAGCTTGTGCTTCATCCATCCTGGCATTTTGCATGATACACTCTGCATGGAAGTTAAATAAGCAGTGTGATAGTAATACAGCCTTGACATACTCCTTTCCCTATTTGAAACCAGTCTGTTATTCCATGTCCAGTTCTAACTGTTCCTTCTTGACCTGCATACAGATTTCTCAAGAGGCAGGTCAGGTGGCCTGGTATTCCCATCTCTTTCAGAATATTCCACAGTTTGCTATGATCCACACAGTCAAAGGCTTTGGCATAGTCAATAAAGCTGAAGTAGATGTTTTTCTGGAACGCTCTTGCTTTTTCTGTGATCTGGTGGATGTTGGCAATTTGATCTCTGGTTCCTCTGCCTTTTCTGAAATCCAGCTTGAACATCTGGCAGTTCAGGGTTCACATACTGTTGAAGCCTGGCTTGGAGAATTTTGAGCATTACTTTCTAACGTGTGAGATGAGTGCAGTTGTGCGGTAGTTTTGAGCATTCTTTGGCATTGCCTTTTTTTGGGACTGGAATGAAAACTGACCCTTTCCAGTCCTGTGGCCACTGCTGAGTTTTCCAGATTTGCTGGCATATTGAGTGCAGCACTTTCACAGCATCATCTTTCAGGATTTGAAATAGCTCAACTGGAATTCTATCACTTCCATCCACTAGCTTTGTTCATAGTGATGCTTCCTAAGACCCACTTTACGTTGCATTCCAGGATGTCTGGCTCTAGATGAGTGATCACACCATCATGGTTATTAGGATCAGGAAGATCTTTTTTGTACAGTTCTTCTGTATATTGTTGCCACCTTTTCTTAATATCTTCTGCTTCTGTTAGGTCCATACCATTTCTGTCCTTTATTGTGCCCATCTTTACATGGAATGTTTCCTTGGTATCTCTAATTTTCTTGAAGAAATCTCTAGTCTTTCTCATTCTATTGTTTTCCTCTCTTTCTTTGCACTGATAGCTGAGGAAGGCTTTCTTATTTCTCCTCGCTGTTCTTTCGAACTCTGTATTCAGATGGGTATCTCTTTCCCTTTCTCCTTTGCCTTTAGCTTCTCTTCTCAGCTATTGGTAAGGCCTCCTCAGACAACCATTTTAAATTTCTTTTTCTTGGGGATGGTCTGATCACTGCCTCCTATACAGTGTCATGAACCCCTGTCCACAGTTCTTCAGGCACTCTTTCTATCAGATCTAATCCCCTGAATCTATTTCTCACTTCCACTGTATAATCATAAGGGATTTGATCTAGGTCATACCTGAATGGTCTAGTGCTTTTCCCTACTTCCTTCAATTTAAGTCTGAATTTGGCAATAAGGAGTTCATGAGCTGAGCCACAGTCAGCTCCCTGTCTTGTTTTTGCTGACTGTAGAGAGCTTCTCCATCTTTGGCTGCAAAGAATATAATCAGTCTGATTTCGGTGTTGACCATCTGGTGATGTCCATGTGTAGAGTCTTCTCTTGTGTTGTTGGAAAGCATGTTTGCTATGACCAGTGCGTTCTCTTGGCAGAACTCTGTTAGCCTTTGCCCTGCTTCATTTTGTACTGCAAGGCCAAATTTACCTGTTACTCTATGTATCTCTTGACTTCCTACTTTTGCATTCCAGTCCCCTATAATGAAAAGTACATCTTTTTTGGGTGTTAGTTCTAAAAGGTCTTGTAGCTCTTCATAAAACTATACAACTTCAGCTTCTTCGGCATTACTGGTTGGGGCATAGACTTGGATTACTGTGATACTGAATGGGTTTGCCTTGAAAATGAATAGAGATGATTATGTTGTTTTTGAGATTACATCCAAGTACTGCATTTTGGATTCTTTTGTTGACTATGAGGGCTACTCCATTGCTTTTAAGGAATTCTTGCCCACAATAGTAGATATAATGGTCATCTGAGTTGAATTCATCCATTCCAGTCCATTTTAGTTCACTGAACATCACTGAAAAGTCCTTAAAGACTCAACAGACTCCAGGAATATATCCACCAAACTAAGCCCCCCTTGATTTTCGGAAAAAAGTCCATTTGGAGCCCTGGACAGCCAGCTACTCATTTATCAGATGTTTCTCTAGGAGACACTGATTCCTTCACCTCTTACATCCACATCACCAAATCCTAAATATCTCTATTTTCATCCACGTCTTTCCATTTGCATCGCTACTACTGTGGTCCAAGCCTCAGTATCTCTGAGCTATACTCTTGAAACAACGTTCTTGCTGATCTGCCTGCTTCCAAACTTACCCCCTGTACTGTGCATTTTCGGTACTCAGGTGAGTATTTTATAAAATATAAGTATGATTATGTCACTCCCCAGTTTCAAGCCTTCCCCACCTTCATCTCCTGGCCTTCTGAAACCCACATTTGCTCCACTGAATATCCTTTGGTTCTTTGAACTCTTTTGGTCTCCAAGCCTTTGCATATATTGTTCCATCTGCTTGGAAGACTTTTCCTTGTTATCTGACTACTTTCCATCTTTCAGACCCCAGGTTAAATGTCACTTCCAGGACTTCCCTGGTGGTTAAGACTCTGCTCTCCTAATGCAAGGAGCACACATTTGATCCCTGGTCAGAGAACTAAGATCCCACATGCCAGCGTGGAACGTCCAAAGTACATAAATAAACAAAAATGAATAAAAGAAAAGTTACTTCATTAGGAAGCTTGCCCCGGTACATCTGGGCTAGTTTAGGTACTGCCACTGAAAAGAGGCAACTCCTGTTTTTCATCTCTATTCCTTTGCCGCCTCTTGACACATCTTCAGTACTTCCCTTCTGACTGACAAATGTGTGGGGATTTTTTCCCCACAGCAGATAATTCTGTAACACCAGCTGGATGTCCTACGACTCAGCTCAGTTCTACCTGGAGTTAGACTCCAAGCCCACAGGTGAAGGGCTCAGACCCACAAGACTCTCCCTACTCCCCTTCAGATGCCAATCACAAGGCCACCGGTGGTTCTGACCAACCCTTTTAAATGGGAGGGTCCCCTGACACCCTCGTCAGCTTCCGTTAATTTCCGCAAGAGGTCACCAAGCTCAAGAAAACAGCCAGACAAGAGATGCTTAGAGCAGTATGTGGGGAAAGGCACTTCTGTGCCCCGTCCAGGTGCCCCACCTTTGCAACACTTCCATGTGTTCACCAACCCGGAAACTCTCTGAACCCTGCCTTGTTTCTGGAGGAGTGATTGATTACATTGTGGCCATTGGTGATTGTCAACCTCCATCCCTCTCCTCTCCCCAGAGCTGGGGGTGAGGTTGTCTGTGGCTGAAAATTCTAACCTTGTAGTCTCACACTTTCTTCCCCTGGCAACCAGCCCCCATCTTTAGGGGCTTTCAAAAAGTCACCTTATTAACATAAACTCAGGGACTTCCCTGGTGATCCAGTGGTTGAGACTTTGTACTTCCAGTGTAGGGGGAGTGGGTTGGATCTCTGGTACGAGAAATAAGATTTCACATGCCTCATGGTGTGGCCAAAAAACCCCCATAAACTCAGGTGTGGTTAACAGGGGGTTTGTTATCAATAACAAAAGACCTTACCAGTCTTATTACTTAGGTCATCACAAAGGTTTTCAGAGTTCTTTGCCTAGAACAGATGAAGGCCAAATATATATTTCCTAACGTAAATGACAATGACACAGTCACTGTCTGTGTTTCCATAGCATCCTGTACTTTCCCATCTTTATGTCTCTTCACAACCCTGTTCACATGGGATTGTTTTCTTGTTTATCTTCCCTACCAAAGTATAAGCTCCTTGGAAACAAGGAACATGGTTATAAATATATATTTTTTCTTTTTTTTTGCCCTGCCATGCAGCTTATTGAATCTGGCTTACAGCAGTGAAAGTGTCGAATCCTAACCTCTAGGTCATCAGAGAACTCTCAACATGGTTATACTACTTCTCATTGCATCCCCAGCCATTATCATAGCACCCAGCACAGAGGAGGTGCTTTATAAGTATTTGGATGAATGAATGAATTAACAAGTGACTACTGTGTACTGCATAATGGCAAAAGAAAACTAGTGTGGTGTTGTTCAGTTGTTAAGTTGTGTCCGATTCTTTGTGACCCCGTGGACTGCAGCACACCAGGCTTCCCTCTCCTTTGCTATCTCCCAGAGTTTGTTAAGTCTCGTGTCTGTTGAGTTGATGATGCTGTCCAACCATCTCATCCTCTGTCGCCTCCTTCTCTTCCTGCCCTCCGTCTTTCCCAGAATTAGGGTCTCTTCCAGTGAGTCAGCTCTTTGCATCAGGGGACCAAAGTACTGGAGCTTCAGCGTCAGCATCAGTCCTTCTAATGAATATTCAGGGTTGATTTCCTTTAGGATTGACTGGTTTGATCTTCTTGGTATCCAAGGGACTCTCAAGAGTCTTCTTCAGAACCACAGTTCAAAAATGTGTTGTTAGCGTGTTTTATTAGGTTCATGTAACATGGCGGTTATTGTTTTGATCTTAGTTGTGTATCAACCACACGTGCAGGAGTCTACTTGTAAAACTTGAAGTTGATTGGCCTCTGTTGTAGTCTTGGAAGATCTGACATCAGTAGGCCTGGATGTCTGATGGTGACAATTTTTTGCAACTGACCTGCCACCTATCAATGGGGCTCTCATTCTCCACAATTTCCTCCAATCCTCTGTAGGCATTTGAATTTCTACACACTGTACTAGGATTTGAAAGGTAAATTAAATCTCTCTCATCTCTCAAGAAGTTTACCATCTAGTACAGTTACAATTCTGTTGCGACTTGTTACTACTTTTGTGACTCTGGCTAAACCACCTAAACCATCTGGGGTTTAGTGTCCCATAATAACTTGCTTCACTTGGCACTTGTAATGATCTAACAAGACAATGCCTGTGAAGGCCCTATGTGAGTGGTTTACTAATTAAAATCACTAAGAATCAGGTATTAATAGTCTGTGGAATTGTTTTAGCCAGAAGTCCTTTACCTAGAGGTAATAGAAACTCTCTTCACCAACCAAAAAAATTAAAAACCCGAGAGAGAGAGAATCCCTGGGCAGGGAATTTGGCCTAGCCTCAGGAGAGAGTGGAGGCAGGACTTAGAAAGCTGTCAAAAACTGCCTATTTTCTCTCTTACTCTCTGCAGGGAGATGGGGGAAATATGTTTGTTTGTTTGTTTTCAATTTGATTGAACTGGGTCTTAGTTGAGGCATGCACATTCTTAGCTGTGGCATGTAGGATCTAGCTCCCCAACCAGGGATCGAACCCAGGCCTCCTACTTTGGGAGCTCAGAGTCCCAGTCATTGGACCCCAGGGGAGTCTCTAGGGGGATCTGCTCATTTATGTAGATGTTTCATTCTTCTCCTCCCCACACTGTGGCTTTCTCTGCTTCTCCACATGTGGTAGAAAATGGGCACCCAAACCCAGAAATCTATTTGAATTCCAAGCAGGAATACATGGAAGAACTGTACAAAAAAGATCTTCATGACCCAGATAATCATGATGATGTGTTGACTAATCTAGAGCCAGACATCTTGGAATGTGAAGTCAAGTGGGCCTTAGAAAGCATCACTACAAACAAAGCTAGTGGAGGTGATGGAATTCCAGTTGAGCTGTTTCAAATCTGAAAGATGATGTTTAGACAAGAATAGGCATGGCTTATTTCTGAGCCCGATTATGGAAAGCCAACTGGGTAGCTGCCAACCAAGCCAACTTATAAAAAGTACTAAAATATCACTTCAGTAAATCTCAGATTTGTTGCCAGTTAACTCAGATCTCTCTACCCAAGAACAACTAGTGAAATATAAAATGATTGACTTCTTTCTCTACAATGGAAAGTAGCAAACAACAAAATATGCCTTAGCCTATATCTTTTAGCCCTTTTAAATAAATGTTGAACATATGCACAAAACCTTTGAATGTTAACTAAATCCTTAGCCTGTTTAGGGCCCATGTATATCAGAAGGTTCAGCTTTATTCCAATACTTTTGTTATTTCTTGTTTCAATAGTCTTGTTTTCAAATCTAGTAACTTGGCTACAGAGACTAGAAGATGCTTAAACACAATTGTTTCAACTAGTATACTGGTTATGACTTAATAAGAAAAGTTTAAATAGATCTAGATGTTTTAAAATAAGAATTACCCACTAGTCACCACAGAGTAAAATTGAACAGCCTGAAAATGGAAAGAAGAGTATTCAGGGGCCCCTCAAAAATGATACAAAACAGTCTTTAAATTTGGAGCTAAGAATGATTTCATACATACCTTTAATTTTATATCTGGCCTTCTTTTAAGATTTTAACTTTAAAAAGAACACCTACATCCACAATTGCTATATGCATATATTCTTTAAGTCTTAGAGAACCTTCAAAACAGAAGCCTTGTCTTTTTCGCCTTTGGAATCACATAGCTTAACATAGTACATTATGCAGAATCAATACAGAATGCATATTAATCATATGTATGAATAAGTGGATAGATACATGAACCTAATTTTAAAGACTTGGATTTGAGCTCTGATCTACTCAGTAAGAAAATAGCATCTTCTCATGGTATCTATTTCAAGCAAAGTAAATAAAGTCTAAATGTTCTGACTGGATTTGAAGGACATACCTGGAACTTATGCAACCTATAAGATGACTGATCATCTTTAATTCTGTTTTTTTGTTTGTTTGTTTGCTTTTTCCTGTCATCCACCGTGCAGCCTTATTCTACATGTCTTCTTAGAAAGGGTCTATAAATAAAACTCCTTCCTTCCTTCATTGTTTGTATATGAGAAATAACAGTAATAGCATTTTGTTTTACTTTGTACAAAATGCTGAATTTATAAAACACTTTCAAAGTCATCTCTCAGGTAATCATAGGTAATAAAGATGGGGAAATAGGTTGAAGGATGAAGGGTGTATCAACCTTCACAGTAAGTTTTAGAGCCTGTTCTCAGACTGGGATTTTCTGAGTGCAAATCCAGTACTCTCCCATTGCCACAGGCACAGCAGCTCATCACAACTTCCTCCAGCACTGACAGAGTTAAAAGAATGGATTCTAACTACTAGTCCCACTGCTATATCTGCATTCCTTATTTTTTTGCTAATTACTACACTTGCTGTCAACACCGCGTATTTCAGGGAAAGTGACAATTCAAC
The DNA here is from genome assembly GCA_006408695.1 of Aepyceros melampus. Classification (NCBI taxonomy): domain Eukaryota; kingdom Metazoa; phylum Chordata; class Mammalia; order Artiodactyla; family Bovidae; genus Aepyceros; species Aepyceros melampus. Next base: position 415,171 of record SJXQ01008510.1, read on the forward strand.
TTCCTTCTCTCAGACATTTGAAAGCTTCCTATCCAGGAAGACAGCAGGTCTGGAGCAAACTATGAAAAAGACTATGGCAAAGATTTCTCCCACTGCTGGTAATCCACCCCTAAAACTGAATGATTTCAAAGATGGGAGAGGTAAGATGGGCTGGAGAAATGTATTGCATTTAAGACTCGAATGTTGCTCCATGGGCCAACAAGGTTGACATCTTTGTGATTTAGCTGGAATATCAAACTACTAGTAAAGTATGGGAAGAATGCCCTTAAATAAAAAGAATTCACTAGGCAGTTAAAAATGTTATCAGAAAGACTGAAATTGAACAGGAAGCATGAAGGCTTCAAAACCATTCTCGCTGTTTAACTGGGGGAGTTGCTCCATTAGCTCAGCTAATTGAACACTCTGTTATCTCACTTGGATTGTCACTGCAGAAGAAAAAGGGGCTGTATTTTTGCCTCCTGAAACAGAATCTGAAATTGGTAAGAAAGGCAGGGGACAGGATATATGCCGATTACTTTATTTTGACACTAGATCTGTGACTAGAATTAGCTGTGCCTGGATATAAATATCCTTTTAGACATATCCCTCCACAAGCAATCTATATTATAATTGGCAAAACTAGCCAAGAAGAAATAAGAGTAGAGAAAAAAGAAACTTTGCTAGTAGTTAGGAAGAAATAAAATCTATGTAGTGTTTTATTTAATGATGCAAGCATATAAAATAAAATGAGCAACTGTATTATATTTAAACACAAATGATGGGAGAGTAGGGGAGGGTGGGATGAATTGAGAGAGTAGCGTTGACAGATATACACTACCATGTGTAAAATAGCTAGCTAGTGGGAAGCTATAGCATAGCACAGGGAACTCAGCTCGCTGCTGTATGAGGACCTAGAGGGCTGGGATAAGGGGGTGGAGGGAGGTTCAAGATATGTTTATATAGCTGATCCAGGCTTCCCTGATGGCTGAGCCATAAGGAATCCGCCTACAGTGCAGGAAATGCAGATTCGATCCCTGGGTCAGGAAGTTTCCCTAGAAAAGGAAATGGCAACCCATGCCAGTATTCTTGCCTGGGAAATCCCATGGACAGAGGAGCCTGGTGGGCTACATACAGTCCATGGAGTTGTGAAATAGTTGGACACAACTTAGTGACTAAACAGCAACAGTAGTGGTCCTCATTGTTGTAGAGCAGAAACTAGCATAACACTATAAAGCAGTTACACTCCATTAAAAAATAATAAATGGTAAAAGAAACTTGAATGATGGAGAGGTAGAAGTAAAAGAAAACACTTTTCAATGCCTGTTTTTGTCTTTTTGCTCTTAATTTTTTATATGCTAAAAGACAAATCCCATGAATTCTACTGAGTTGAAAGATACAAATGTACATGGACTGGTTACCTATCTGTTGTGAAAAAATTTTAAAGTCAGATACACTTTTCATATCATATATTAAAATATATCTTAACTGAAATATATTTTAATGAAAAATTCCAACAGCATAAGAGAAAATGACTTTGTCAGCCAAAATGCAATAGAAGAAATGATAACAAAATCATTAACTAAAAACTGAAGATAGAATATATAGACAGAAGTTTCTGTATGCCAACACATCATTAAAAAATCACGTAAGGGCCAGATCAAGATGATAGCGTAGGAATATCCCAGGCCTCTCTCCTCCCAAAGACACATTAAAACTATAGCTAATACATAGAGAACAACTATCTCTACAAATGACATGCAGAATAGCAGAAAAGATTTTTCTACCACGAAGGATATAATGAAAAGGCCGCACTAAGACAGGTAGAATGACAGAGATGTGGTAGTCAGAACACACATCCCTGGCACAGAGACCACAAGTGGGAGAGACTCAGAACACACATCCCTGGCACAGAGACCCACAAGTGGGAGAGATATCACAACTGAGGAGGTCCCGTCTCAGGACTGAGGGGTCCATCCCCACATAGAGCTCCCCGGTCCGGGGGGTCTGCACCAAGAAGATGACCTCTTACTTGTAATTCTTGGTTTTCAGAAGGACTTAAGTCTGAAAAAAGCAAAAGAAGTATGAAGAACTGAAACTTTGCTCTTGAAGGGCTCATACACAAACTCACTCCCAGTCCTAGTACAGAGGAAGCACTTTGAAAAGTGCCTGGATCACATGAGAAGGAGATTCATTGGCTAATTTTATGGCATGTGCTGGAGCGGCAAGGATCTAAGAGAACTTCTTACAGAAGGAGACTGCTGGTGGGTGCCATTTTTCTTATTCTCTTTCCACTTTTCTAGTCCTGTGCTGGTAGGCACAATTCATGTCATTCTCCATCAGCTTAGTAAACACAGTGAACCCCACCTCAATGTTTCCCTGAGGACCAGTACCACCCATGTCCAACCTATTAACCACTGAGTCCCTTGGACTTCAAGGAGATCAAACCAGTTAACCTGAAAGGAAATCAATCCTGAATATTCATTGGAAGAACTGATGCTGAAGCAGAAATTCCAATACTTTGGCCACCTGATGCTAACAGCTGACTCTTAGAAAAGACCCTGATGCTGGTAGAGATTGAAGGCAGGAGGAGAAGGGGATGACAGAGGATGAGATGGTTGGATGGCATCCCTGATTCAATGGACATGAGTTTGAGCAGTCTCTGGGAGATAGTGAAGGACGGGGAAGACTGACATGCTGAAGTCCATGGGATCACAAAGAGTCAAACACAACTGAGTGATTGAACAACAACAACCCCTTTCTCTGCTCATATCTAGCTGCCTGCTCCTATACTACCTTAATGTACCAAATAAGTTCTTATAGTGATAGCAATAGGTCCATGCCCCATGCAGGTATTTCCTTTAACAGTAAAATTCTCCACTGCCCATCTGCTTGACTATATGGCAGAGCCACTGCTTGTGGGTCTATATACACCCAAACATCAGGGCTCTTCTGATTGTTTATTCCATCACTACAAGGAAGCAGCATGCTGGTAAGTCAACTGAAACCATTTGTTGCTACCTTTGTCAATCACAGTTTTCGCAGGAGTCATACATGGTGTAGTGGACTGTCAAAGAGTATGCTTGGAACTGTTCTCCATAAACCAAGCATCTTCCTTTTGATCAGTTGAAGTCTGCTCATAGTGCAGCCCTCATATGGCAATAGGATCAGGCAACAGCTCAGATGGTTCCAAGTCAGCCCAAGAGGAAAAGAGGCTATCTGCTCATGGATATGCTAAGTACTTCCTCATATTCCTCAGGTAGTGTGTCCTTATACAAACCATTTCCACTATATTATTGAATTCTTCTGGACACTGACTTCCTTATTAGAGTGCTTCTCTAATATTACCCAGGACATTATAGGTATTTTAGGTTTCAGTATCTATTTTATCCTAGTAATGTTCAATAACAAGTCAATACCTGTCTCTGAAGTGGCTTGTACCATACCACCACAAGTGGAAATTTTCTGGTACAAACTGTAGCTGTTGTTCTTTAGCCCTCATATGGCAATAGGATCAGGCAACAGCTCAGATGGTTCCAAGTCAGCCCAAGAGGAAAAGAGGCTATCTGCTCATGGATATGCTAAGTACTTCCTCATATTCCTCAGGTAGTGTGTCCTTATACAAACCATTTCCACTATATTATTGAATTCTTCTGGACACTGACTTCCTTATTAGAGTGCTTCTCTAATATTACCCAGGACATTATAGGTATTTTAGGTTTCAGTATCTATTTTATCCTAGTAATGTTCAATAACAAGTCAATACCTGTCTCTGAAGTGGCTTGTACCATACCACCACAAGTGGAAATTTTCTGGTACAAACTGTAGCTGTTGTTCTTAGGTGGCATTCATGGGATTTTGCCATAAACTCCAGTCTATGTAAATTACAGATTCTTCCAAATTTGTATCTGAGTGCTAATTCAGTTCAGTTCAGTCACTCAGTCGTGTCCGACTCTTTGCGACCCCATGAATCACAGCACACCAGGCCTCCCTGTCCATCACCAACTCCCGGAGTTCACTCAGACTCACATCCAGCAAGTCAGTGATGCCATCAGCCATCTCATCTTCTGTCATCCCCTTCTCCTCCTGCCCCCAATCCCTCCCAGCATCAGAGTCTTTTCCAGTGAGTCAACCCTTCATATGAGGTGGCCAAAGTATTGGAGTTTCAGCTTTAGCATCAGTCCTTCCAATGAACACCCAGGGCTGATCTCCTTTAGAATGGACTGGTTGGATCTCCTTGCAGTGCAAGAGACTCTCAAGAGTCTTCTCCAACACCACAGTTCAAAAGCATCAATTCTTCGATGTTCAGCTTTCTTCATAGTCCAACTCTCACATCCATACATCACCACTGGAAAAATCATAGCCTTGACTAGATGGATCTTTGTAGGCAAAGTAATGTCTCTGCTTTTGAATATGCTATCTAGGTTGGCCATAACTTTCCTTCCAAGGAGTAAGCATCTTTTAAAAGAGTGCTAATTATAAAAGTTCAAATGCAGTGACTGAGACACTGGTTTTTTAAATTCTGATAGACTAGGGTGTTATTTAAGTTTGCATTCAAATAATTGTCTTCTTCAGGCAGTTTTATAAATAGAGGCTAAAGTGTCTCAATGGTAAAGAATCTGCCTGCCAATGCATGAGATATGGGTTCAATCTCTGGGTCAGAAAGATCTCCTGGAGAAGGAAATGGTAACCCACTCCAGGGTTCTTGCCTGGGAAACCCCATGGACAGAGGAGCCTGGAAGGCTACAGTCCATGGGGTCACAAAAGATTCTGATACAACTTAACAACTAAAGAACAATATTCCTAGTTGTGGAATATGCATCCTACAAAACCCAAAGAACCTGACCATTTCCTGGATTTCTTGCTTAGTTCCAGAGATAGGAAATACAGTGATTTACTTTTAGTTTCTTACAGAATGTCATGAGTCTCCTGCCCAGGTAATTCCTAACAAATTTACCATCTGAATGAGTTCTTCCATCTTTCCTGGATTTATCAAGCAGCCTCTGCTATTCATGTGTATCACCATAAAATTTGTTCTAGCTTATTTTTTAGTTTATGATATTATCATATTATCAAGACAGTGTATTGTCATACTTGGGACATGCTCAAATCCAAATTCCTTCTAACAAAATTATGCCAGTAAATTGGTGACTCCAAATAACCCTATGGCAACATAATAAATGTAAACTGGATTTCATCCCAGATGAAGGCAAACCAGTGGGCTCTTCCATAAGATCAGAATGGAGCAAAAAGCATTTGCAAGATCCGTCATTTAGTACCAGTCTCCTTTACCTTGTATTTCTTTTTATACCATAACCAGGGACTGCTGATACTAGAGACAGTACTACTCCATTCAAGCCTTGATACTCTACTACTTGTCTCTACTGGGCCATCTGCTTTATGGATGGGTCACAAAGGGCAGATATACAGAAAATTTAGTGGTATCAGTACTCCAATTTCTAACATGTCATTCATTAAAGTGATAATCTCTTTCCATCTACCAGTTATTTAACACTGTTTTAAATTAATAACCTGTACAGGATATACTATAAATTCTCATTTAGCCTGTCCAGTTAATACTCCTTGAAGGACAACTTATATGCCTTCTGATTTATATTAAGTAGAAGTATTCTCCAGTCAGACATAATATCCATTCAAATAATACATTTAGGTAAAGGAGACATGACCATGTCACATAAAGTCTCTTCAAACATTCTACTTTTCACCCAAGCTTTTACTTTAGTCCCATCGACTATTACATCTCTATACCATCTCATTTCAACTGTAGCCCCTGTTAGGACTTTTTCAGTAGGTTTGGGGTTTCCATGACAAGTAGCTCCAGGTAGGATTCTCTCCAACCCCCTGTCCTTTCTCGTTTGTTCACACATGTGCATGTGGCATGGGGCCCCAGCCAAGGGTCAGGCCGGGAGACCCTGGCACTTAGATCAGTCCTCATCCTCATTAGTTAGACTATCACCCTCTGGTAATCTGAGGTCACATATGTCATTATGATCTTTGTTTTGGGGTTTTTAAACTTCTCTAAAGTAGGGTAAATATGGAAGATTTGTCTAGAGCACTTCAATGTTAGGGAACCAGAGTGGCTCCCATCTGTTTATCAATCTTTGAAGGCTTTTGTTTAGAATCTGTCAGTGGCCTTTTATTCATCCAATTCCGTAGTAACTATTTAAAGACTTTCAGCTTGCCGTGATGGATCTCTATTATTTTCTTTGTCTTTCCTCAATTGTTGTGAATCATTCTAATTTTCTTAGAATCTTTGAGCCTCAGAAAGGGGAGCTAAGACAACAAATCTAATATGGCTTTTTTTTTTTATCTTTCTCTGATTTTTACAGCATGGGGCATGGAGTACCTATGCAAAAAGGACCCACTTAATCACAGTATTTACCTTCCCAGATGGCGCTAGTGGAAAAGAACACACCTCCCAATGCAGGAGATGTAAGAGACTCAGGTTAGATCCTTGAGTAGGGAAGATCCCCTGGAGGAGGAAATGTCAACCCAGTCCAGCATTATTGCCTGGAGAATCCCATGGACAGAGGGACCTTGCAGGCTACAGTCATAGCGTCACAAAGTGTTGTACATGACTAGCAAATTAACACCACACAGAATCATAGTTTTTACCACAATATGTTTGAAGAGACTATTAAATGGATGAATATCCTAATAAGTATAAAATTATTCCAGCATGACTTTCATATACAGCATATCAGCCACTTTAGTTGGGGAGTTCCACTTATCATATGAAGGAGGTAAAGGACACTTCTCAGGATAAGCAAACTTTATCTTGCTTTTTCTGCAGTCCTCCAAGCTAGTTGTCCCTTCAGGAAGAAACCTATTATGTGTTTGGATAATAATGCAGCAGCTAGTTTTGATTGTTCAATCGCAAGCTATGGGTACTATACCAACCCAAACATACACCTCCACTTCAAATGATTCAAAACTGAGATTGATTCAAACTTAGTCAACCTTACAATTTACTCTAGTAAAAGTTCTTCAGGAAGTTCATTGTATTAATCCATAAAATCTGACAACTCTTTCACAATATTCCCGTTTCAGTAGCTTCTTCATTTTGTAATGACACACACATCTACCCCTGCCACTTGAACTACCTTCTTAAAGACCATAGAAACAAGAAGTGCTACCTGTTTTTTCTATAATACATTTTCCTATAGGTAACAGCCCTGAAGCTAGTGGGCATAGCACAGGAAGGTCAAAATCAAATGCCAAGACCTACACCAACCCTGTCCTTTTCTTTCATTTTATCTACTACAGAAAAAAAAATAATCAAGAATTTCATATTTGGCTTATCTCTCATTATTTTGTGTTTCTGTATATATCTAGTGAGCCAACTCAAGAAATAGATCTATCATTTCTAAATTCCACTGATAACTTTTACTTAGAGTAACTAATCACTTCACAGCTGCTGTCCTATATCATAGGTGACTTGGTAGCCACTTAGGTTTCAAAGGTTTGTCATCCTCCACTGTCTCCATCCTTGCTTTTCCCAAATAATGTTTTTACCATATCTCAGTGAGTCAGTCTCATTCTGGTAAGTCTCACTTCTGAACTATACTGTGACCCCAAGACTACCCTCACACTCAGTAATTAGCTAGAAGAATTCTTTGACTCCAATTTGTTATACTCATAGTTAACTGCAGAGAAGGATACAGATAAAAGTCAGAAAGAGAAAACAGAACATGGGTGAATGCCAGGAGAATCCAGGTGCAGGCTTCTAGATGTCTGCTCTCGGGAGAGTCTCATGGACATACTTAATTCTCCCAGCATTCACTGGTGCATGCTACCAAGTTTTAAAGTGGAATTGATGCCATCCTTCTCAAACTCTTCCAAAAAACTGAAGAGAGAACACTGTCAAACTTGTTTTATGAAGATATCATTACCCTGATAGCAAAGTCAGACAAGCACACTATATGAAAACTACAGACCAATAGCCCTGATGAATATAGGTGCAAATAGTTTCAAAAAAATATTAGTGATCAAAATTCAACCGCACATTAAAACAGCACATTATACACCATGATGATTATAACCCTGAGGCACAAGGATGATTCAACTCCTGCAAATTAATGTGTGGTACACCACATTTGTAGAATGAACTATAAATATATGATCGTCTCAATAGATGCTGAAAAAGCATTCAGCAAAATATAACATTCTTCTATAATAAAAATTATCAACAGATTGGATATAGAAGAAACACACTTCAGTATAATAAAGGTTATACATGATAAGCTCCCATCTAACACTGTAATCAATGGTAGAAGTTTGAACATTTTGCCTCTAAGGTCAGGAACAAGATAAGGATGCCAACTCTTATCACTCCTATTCAACAAAGTACTAGAAGTCCTACCCAGGGAAATTAGGAAAGGGAAAAAAAAGTGAAAGAAACACAAATCTAAAGGAAAGAATTAAAATTATCACCCTTTGCAGATAATATGATCGTCTATAGAGAAAATCCTCAAGACATCACCAAAAACCTGTCAGAACCAATCAATGAATTCAAAAATTGCTGGCACAATATCAACACATAGAAATCAGTTGTTTTTCTATACACTAACAATGAGATACCTGATAAAGAAATAAATAATACAACCCCATTCAGAATAGCATTGAAACAATGAAATATTAGGAACAAATATAACCAAAGAGGTAAAGATCTGTACTGTAAAACTTGGTGAAAGAAATTAAAAAGGCCAAACAAATGGGAAGATATCCTATGTTCATGAACTGGAAGAATTAATATTGTTGAAACATTCATACTACCCAAAGCCATCTATGTATTCAATGCAATTTCTACCAAAATCCAATAGCATTTTTCACAGATATGGAAAAAGTAATCCTCAAATTTGTTAGAATCATAAAAGACCTAAATAGCCAAAGTGACCTTGAGAAAGAAGAACAAAACTGGAGGCATCATACTTCCTCATGTCAATCCATTCTACAGTAGAAATCAAATTAATAAAGTACTGGCATAAAAAGAGACCCATAGATCAATCGAACAAAAAGAACCTGGAAATAAAGCCACACATATATTGTCGACTGATATTTAACAAGTGATCCAGATACTTAAGAGGAAAGGATAGTTTCTTCAATAAGTGGTGTTGAATAGCCAGGTGAAGAATGAAATTAGAGTTCTATCATGCACCACTCACAAAAAGAAACTCACAGAGAAATTCATATTAAAACTACAATGAGATACCATTTCACACATGTTAGAATGGCTTTCATTAAAAAGACAAGAGAGAAGTATTGGGAAGGATGAGGAGAAAAGAGAAATTTTAAAAATTGAAATATAGTTGATTTACAATGATGTGCTAACTTCTGCTGTACAGCAAAGTGACTCAGTTACATATATATGTATATATTTTTAATATTCCTTTTCATTATGGTTTATCCCATGAGACTGCATATAGTTCCCTGTTCTATATAGTAAGACCTTGTTTATCCATTCCAAATAAATTAATAATAATTTGCATGTGCTAATTCCGAACTAGACATGAACTTGGGATAACTCCAGGAGATGGTGAGGGACAGAGAGGCCAGGCATGCTGCAGTCCATGGGGTCATGAAGAGTCATGACGGGGCCACTGAACAATCCCAGACTACTCCATTCCTCTCCCTCTCCCCTACCCCCTCAGCAGCCACAATCTCTTCTATAGCTGTGAGTCTGTTTCTGTTTTGTTGAAAGGCTCATTTTTGGCATATATTAGATTCCAAATATAAATGATAGCATATGATATTTGTCTTTCTCTTTCTGACTTACTTCATTTAATATGATAATTTCTGGTTTGCACTCATGTTGCTGCAAATGGTATTATTTCATTAGTTTCTATGGCTAAGTAGAATGCCATTGTACCACATCTTGTTTATCCATTCATCTGTCAGTGGACATTTAGGTTGTTTCCATGTCTTGACTTCTGTGAATAGTGTTGCTATGAACATACAGGTGTATATATTTTTTGGCCACCATATGCACATGACATGATACAATATATAGAAAATCCTAAGGACTCCACACAAAAACTACAGATGTAATAAAATAATTCAGCAAAGTTGCAGGATATAAAGTTAACATTCAGAAATCAGTGACATGTATTTACACTAATAATTAAATATCAGAAAAAGAAATGTAAAAACAAACAAACAAAAAAAAAAAAACACATTTTTTAAAAGTTTCACCAGATTGGAAGAATTTATATTTTTAGAATGACAGTACTACCAGAACAATCCACAAATTTATTGTGATTCCTATCAAGTTAATCATGGTATTCTTCACAGAACTAGAACAAATAATCCAAAAATTTATACAAAACCATAAAAGACCTAGAATTGTCAAAGCAATCCTGAGGAAAAAACAACAAAGCAGGAGGCATTATTCTCCCAGACTTTAGACAATACATCAAAGCTACAGTAATCAAAACAGTTTGGTAGTGGTACAAAAGCAGACATATGGATCAATGGGACAGCATAGAGAGCCCAGAAATACACTTACACACTTATGGTCAATTAATTTTTGACAAAGGGGGAAGAAAATAAAATGGGAAAAAGTCTTTGCAGTAAGTGGTTCTGGAAGGTTGGACAGTTGCATGTAAATCAATGAAGTAAGAACATGCTCTCACACCATACAAAAAAGTAAACTCAAAGTGGATTAAAGATTTAAATATTAAGTTAATACCACAAAACTCCTAGAAGAGAGGAAATGCAAATGTTCTCTGACATAAATCATACAAATGTTTTCTTAGGTCAGCCTCCCAAGACAATAGAAATAAAAACAAAAATAATCAAATGGGACCTATCAAACTTACAAGATTTACACAGCAAAGAAAATCATAGTAAAATGAAGATAACCTGTTGTATGGGAGAAAATGTTTGTAAATAATGCAACCAACAAGGGCTTAATCTCCAAAATGCACAAACAGCTCATACAACTCAGGAACAACAACAAAAGCAATCCAATCAAAAAGTGGTTAGAAGACCTTAATAGACATTTCTTCACAGAAGACATACAGATGGCTGGTAAGTCCATGAAAAGATGCTCAACATCACTAATTATTAGAGAAAATGTAAATCAAAACTACTATAAGTACACTTCACACTAGTCGGAATGTCCATCATTAAGAAGTCTATAAATAAGAAATGCTGGAGATGGTATGGAGAAAAGAGAACCCTCCAACACTGTTGAGAATTTAAGTTGGCACAGCCACTATAGAAAGAAGTATGGAAGCTCCTCAGAAAACTGAAAATAGAACTACCATATGACCCAACAATTCCACTCTTGGGCATACACCCACACAAAATTGTAATTTAAAAAGGGAACTCTTGTGTGCTGTGGTGGAAATGTATTATATATCAGAATCACTACTATGGAAAATAGTATGGAGGTCACTTTTTAAATTAAGACTAGGACTACTTTAAGATTCAGCAGTCCTACTTCTAGGTATTGATTGAAATGACATGAAAAAAAAAAGATATCAACAAGGTATTTACACTTTCACATTCACTGTAGCATTATTCACAATAGCCAAGATATGGAATTCTGTATGTATAAGAAGCAAATAAAAGAAAGACCGATTAGAGGATAATGAAAAATTGCTATTGTAATAGATATATGATTTTGTAGTTGTTTAGTCACTAAGTTGTGTCAGACTCTTTGCAACCCCATGGACTTTTGCCCACCAGGCTCCTCTGCCCTGGGGTTTCCCAGGCAAGAATACTTGCCATTTCCTTCTCCAGATATATGATTATCTATGGATAAAACCCAAAATAATAATAATAGAGTTTAGAAAGCTTTCTAGACATAAAATACCTTAATAAAAAGCTCTGGGAGTTGGTGATAGACAGGGAAGCCTGGCATGTTGCATTCAGTCCATGGGGTTGCAGAGTTGGGCATGACTGAAAAAGTATTAACTCAGAAATTTTACTCCTATTCATGCACACCAGAGAAAACTCTTCCTTCTGTGCACCAGAGGGCACATCCAAGAATGTTCATATAAATGTTGTTTTGTGATAGGTAAAAAAGTGTAAAGAATCCAGATATACATGGAAGAAGCCTAAGTTATAAATACATGAATATTTACCAACTAGATTATTCTATCCAGACACTGGACAACTTATACAAACACACATGGATGAACCTTGGAAACTTATTATCAATAATTTTGAAAAGCAATCTTTAGAAGGATATCCAGTTTTATGTGACAATCAAAAACATGCAAAACTAAATATGTGTTAAACTTATAAAGAGCAAAAAATTATATAAATACAATTGACAACATAGCCATTTATGAGTAGAGAAAGAGGATCATATTGCTGACGGAGGAATCAAACAGTTTTAAGATTTCTTGTAGAGCTTTATTTATCAAACAACATTCATATGCTCATGTTGGTTATATTTTTATGTGTTTTAACCTACATGTGCTATAAATATTCTTTTGTATAAACTTAATATTAAAACAAAATTTTTATGCTTATTCAAATTTTTAAAACAAAATAAAACAAGTTTTTATTACACTTTAATATTTATCTGCTTAGCATCCTTCAAATTCATAGTGTTTAAATAGTTTTAGGGGTTAAACAAAGCATGTTCATCCTCACTCCCCTTTCCAAAAATGGGAAGATTCAGTGACTAAATATAAACTTTTATGAAAATATGTAAATTAAACTAAAAAGCCTCTTGATGAAAGTGAAAGAGGAGAGTGAAAAAGTTGGCGTAAGCTCAACATTCAGAAAATGAAGATCATAGCATCTGGTCCCATCACTTCATGGCAAATAGATGAGGAAACAGTGGAAACAGTGTCAGACTTTACTTTTGGGGGCTCTAAAATCACTGCAGATGGTGACTGCAGCCATGAAATTAAAAGACGCTTACTCCTTGGAAGGAAAGTTATGACCAACCTAGATAGCATGTTCAAAAGAAGAGATATTACTTTGCCAACAAAGGTCCATCTAGTCAAGGCTATGGTTTTCCAGTGGTCATGTATGGATGTGAGAGTTGGACTATGAAGAAAGCTGAGTGTCGAAGAATTGATGCTTGTGAACTGTGGTATTGGAGAAGACTCTTGAGAGTGCCTTGGCCTGCAAGGAGATCCAACCAGTCCATCCTAAAGGAGACCAATCCTGGGTATTCACTGGAAGGACTGATATTGAAGCTGAAACTCCAATACTTTGGCCACCTCATGCGAAGAGTTGACTCATTGGAAAGGACCCTGATGCTAGAAGGGATTGGAGGCAGGAGGAGAAGGGGAAGACAGAGGATGAGGTGGCTGGATGGCATCAGTGACTCGATGGACATGAGTTTGAGTGAACTCTGGGAGTTGGTGATGGACAGGGAGGCCTGGCGTGCTGCGATTCATGGGGTGGCAAGGAGTCGGACACGACTGAGTGACTGAACTGAACTGAACTGAACTGAAATTGCTCAAGATCATCTCTTTTCTGAGTTCTCTTTCTTCTTTCCTTTCCTCCTACATATTTTGCATTATTCTTTTGATTAAGTTTAAATTATTAGAAGATCCGTATTTTAGCATTCACGGTATGAAGTCTGGGTGTCACTGACTCTTTTTGACTCCATGGACTGTAGTCTGCCAGGTTCCTCTGTCCATGGAATTTTTGAGGCAGTAATACTGGAGTGAGTTGCCATTTTCTTCTCCAAGGGATCTTTCTGACCCAGAGATCGAACCCCTGTCTCTTGCATTGGCAGGCAGGTTCTTTACCACTGAGCCACCAGGGAAGCCCAGTAGAAACTTATTCACTACTTAGATTCTGTAAGAGGCCTCCTAATCCTATAGCCTTGGTAGGTCTTTATTTTCTGGTTTAGCAAATGAATGGCAATTTGGTCATTTGAAGAAATTATGTAATATCATTACCATTAAGACCTATATTAGTAAAGACACTGTACTGAAAATATGTTTAATTTTAATCCCCTTAATCTTTTAGGTCATAATTTGATGTTAATTATCACTGTGTAACTATACTGGAAAGTCATGAAGATCAATATATGACTTAAGGTTTTTGCTTGTTTTGTTTTTCCCTTCCTATCTTCTTGTTCCTTTGACCTTTAGAAGATTTGCAGTGGTGAATCTAGTTTTTAGAAAATGAATTCTCACAGGTATGTGTGCTGCTGTTGTTCCTGACCAGAGCACTCTGAGATGTTTTATACTTTGCCTGATAAATACATAGCCTTCAGAACTCTTTTATTCTTCCTTTTTCTCCCTTCAAATAGCACCATGCTTTCGGTTAGTAAAGTGTCCAGGACTAGGATAAATATTTTATCTGTCAATGAGCAAATACAGAACTGTTGTAAACTAGAATGACCAGAGGTTCCTGGTTTGATGAACTATGCAGAAAATAAAATCATTATTAAGCATTTCATTGACACTCACATATATTCTTAAAAATAAATAAAAGATGGTAATTCTATACTTTATTCATATGTTAACTCTATATGGGGTCAAAATTAGGAAAACAATGCATATAAAACATGCCTTATTGTATATTTGACAAATAGTGTGCCATATTTTTCCTTACCAGCTCCAAGAAACTAAAAAACAAGTTCATTTAAATTACAGAAGCATAGCACTTATATTATTCTTCCTTGGGGGACTGAGGTCAGGAAAAAGTAATTAATTAACTCTTCTACCTTTGTAAAAACCTACAATTAGCTTTTATTTTTCATACTGCCCATTAGCAGGTTAGTAATAATTCTAATCAGAATCTTTGGGGGCACATTTTGAAACATGATAAAAATCATTAGTGTACTGCAAATGAATTGAAGACTAACATACAAAAATCAAAACAGCCCATTACTGAAGCATAATTAATCCAACCAAATACCAAAGTCATCAAAAAGCTACACAGTGATTCTAAAATTCACTGTATTAAACATTTTCCTGAGTATTAGAAAACAGATGATTATGTAAGGTCAGCACATTTACATTCCACTTATGATGAAAAGCAAATGACTAGCAATGTATTTATAGTTACAAGACTGTCAACCATGAAAAGCTTGAGGAAAAACACTTTAGAGATGCCTGGTGTCATAGGCAGTATAATGACCTTTTAAAGATGTCTATATCCTAATCCCTAGAACTTATGAGTATGTTTTTTTTTTTTTACATTTAAAAGTCATTTTATAGATGTGATTAAATTAAGATTTTAGAAACTGAGAGTTTATTCTGAATGTATTGGTGGCCCCATGTGGAAGAGGGAAGCAACAGAGTCAGAGAAGGAGGCATAGCAACAGAAGTAGAGGTTAGACAACAAAAGAGAGAGAAATATGGATCTGATGAAAATATGGACCTGGTGAAAGTTAGGCTGCTGCTAATTTTGAATATGGGGGATGAAGCCATGAGCCAAGGAATGTAGATGGCTTCTAGCAGCTGGAAAAGGCAAAGGAAAGAGTATTCTTCTCTAGAGCCTCCAGAAAAAGGCAGCCCTACCCAAACTGCAATTTCAGCCCAGTGAAAACCATTTCAGAGTTTTTATCTCTAAAACTATAAGCTGATGAATCTGTGTTGTTTTAAACACTAAATTTGTGGTAATTTGTTACAGTACTTTGTAACAAATTGTACTAGGAAACTATGTACTGGGATAGCATAAATATGTGTACATGTGACAAGTTGTTGTCTACTTGGAGACAAAACAAGGTAGGGAAATATCTACATTCTTCTCATCATTATAGCTTTGTTATTCAAATGAGCTTTACTCATTTAAAGATTTAGTTTTTATATTGTACTGATATACTGTTATCAATTAATGATAAATCAAATAGAAAAAACTCACTGACCATGGACAATTGAAATAAAATAATAATGATGTTAAATTAATGTGTTATATACAGTATTCTATATCCTGAAAACAAAACTTTTTTGCCTTTTTTGCCTATAACATATGTGGAAGAATCACAAAATTTGCCATATTTTTACAGAACCAATAAAATTCAACAGTGGTGGAAAGCAAATTGCACAGACTATCTTCTCCCCAAAATGTGCAAAATTATAAACTAGTGAGATATTTAATTCTTTTAAATCCTATCAGATACTTGAGAATCATCATTCCATACATGAATGTATAATATACTTGTAGATAGACAAATTGGTTCAGTAGGAAAGTTAGTATATATGTGCCTGCTTTGTTTCAGAAGGATCTTCTTTCCTATGATCACACTGAAATAAAACCACAGCCTTTCAAAATCTATAAGACACAGTGTAAGTTGCGTGTGCTAACAAGGTATATTCAGAGGAAATGTCTTGTCCTTTTCAAATGTGAAAACAAGGAAAAGGCAAAAAATGAACAAAAATTCAGCTCAAAATATTATTTTGACTGTCACAAAGGAAACTGAAAGAAAGCAAACAAAGTTAAAGAAATAACAAAATACTAACTGAT
Organism: Aepyceros melampus; assembly: GCA_006408695.1. NCBI lineage: Eukaryota > Metazoa > Chordata > Mammalia > Artiodactyla > Bovidae > Aepyceros > Aepyceros melampus. The sequence goes on from SJXQ01008510.1 coordinate 431,560, forward strand.
GGAAACTGAACTAGGTGATTTAGGAACTGGAATGATAAGTACAATTGCCTATAAACCTAAGACATGGCTGTTTAAAAAAAGTGACATATCTATGAAAAATCTAATAAAAATAGTGAATATGCAAATTATAAACTGTACACATTTAAAGGAGATATAATAGTGTCTTAACTCAGGTTGCCATGACAAAACAACATAACTTGGTGGTTTAAACAGATTTATTTATTATAGTTCTGGAGGGTGGTGCCAGCAAAGTTAAGTGCTGGTGAGACCTCTCTTCCTGGCTTACAGATGGCTGTCTTCTCACTGTATGCTCACAGGGCCTTTCCTCAGTACATATGAATGGAGAGAAAAAGAGATATCTCTCCTACTTTTTAAATAATCAGTTCTATCCAATTAGAGTCCCACCTTTATGACCTCATTTAACTCAGTTACCTCCTAAAAGCCCTATTTCCAAAATAGTCACATTAGGGTTTCAACATATGAACTTGGAGGGGGTACAATACAGTTTATAGCATTCATCCTCTGACTCTTCCAAAATTCATGTTCTTCTCTCATGCAAGATATGTTCGTTCTATCTTAACAGCCTCAACAATCTTCATTCCAACATTAAGTCTGAAGCTCAGTCTCCCTTAAATATCATCTAAATCAGATATGGGTGAGACCTGAGGCATGAATCATCCTGAGGCAAGATTTCTCTCTAGCTGTAAACCTGTGAAACCAGGCAAGACATGTGCTTCCAAAATACAGTGGGGGACAGTTAGAGGATAGACATTCCCATTCCAAAGGGAGAAATCAGAAGGAAATAAATGAAGGATCTCAATAAAATCCAAAACCTAGCCAAGTAAACTTCACTGGATCTTAAGGCTCAATAATATGAGTATGTGCAAACACATATACATGCAGGTGGATAGGGAGACAGACAGGAAAAAAGAGACAATAAGGAATCAGCTCATGTGACCATGGAAGGTGACAAGTCCCAAGACATAAAATTGTCAAGCTGGAGAACCAGGGATGACAATGGTATAGTTGCAGTACAAATCCAAAGGCCTCCAAACCAGGAGAATTAATGGTGCAAGTTCCAGTCTGAAAGCTAACAGGCTCAGCACCCAAGAACTGATTTTTCAGTTCAAGTCTAAATGTGGGAAAAGACTGCTATTTCAGCTGAAGTAGTGAGGCAGGTGTAATTCCCTCTTACTCAGTTTTTTGGTTCAGTTCAGGTCTTCAGTTGATTGGATGAGGTTCATCCACATTAAAGAAAGCAATCTGCTTTAGTCAGTCTTCCAATTCAAATGTTAATCTCCTCTCAAATTGTCAGGAAGCATTTACCAGGAGGCTTCCTGTGTGCTGTTTTGGATCTCTCAGGAATCCTCTGTTCCTTATTAATTCCTGAATATTCAGGAATAAGGAATAATCTGAGGAGAGGCAAGCCTCTTCCGGTGCTGAGAATCCAGGCATTTCCTTCTTTAGTTTTTCAATATGGTGGTAAGTACCCTCTTCGTTCTTATGAACCATACAGTAAAAGTGATTGTTTACAACTCTCTCTCTCTTTAATATGGATCACCTATGTTTTATAAGTCTGGAATTTTACTCTTTATCTTTGCTGAGAATAACTACCTTGTAAGACAGTATATGGAGAAGGCAATGACACCCCACTCCAGGACTCTTGCCTGGAAAATCCCATGGGCGGAGGAGCCTGGTGGGCTGCAGTCCCCTGAGCGACTTCACTTTCACTTTTCACTTTCATGCTTTGGAGAAGGAAATGGCAACCCACTCCAGTGTTCTTGCCTAGAGAATCTCAGGGACAGAGAGCCTGGTGGGCTGCCGTCTATGGGGTCGCACAGAGTTGGACACGACTGACACAACTTAGCAACACAGTATATATGCCCACACCATGTTGATTGAAACACATTTCCTCCATCAGAGCTCTGGTCCCCGTGTGTGTCTGTCTGTCTCTGTCTGTCTCTGTCTCTGTCTCTCTCTCTCTCTCTCAGGCTAATTCTTTGGAGCACAGAGACCCATCATGCTCACTCTCCTGCCCAGGCTTCTAAGACCCTCTGGTGAAGGCGCACTGTGCCTTCATCCCCTAAAGAGGGCGCCAGGTGCCTTCCTGAGTGATGTAAGCCCTGTGTCAAAGGGCTTTATTGGTTTTCTGTGTAAACCAAGGAATATCAGCCTCTTTCTCTCTCTGTTTTACTTTCTTTTCGTGGACTCCGGACCACCAGGTTCCGGTCCATTAAAGGACCCCAACACCAAATAAGGCACACCTAGAATACTGTTTGACCAAATGTCTGGGCACCTCATGGCCCAGTCAAGTTGACACATTAAATAACCAAACAAAGAAAACACCACAGATAGCAAAGACAAATGGGATATGAATATCAAGAAACTTTATCTTCAATCTGTATCAGGAAGAAGCGTATGGCATAGATAATTCAAGGATGTTTGAGTGAAAATGTGAAGATACAGGAAACCACAGGGCCTGGTGCAGTACCTGAAAGAAGAATGCTGAGTATAAGACAACCATCAGCGCACCTGACCATCTGAATTGAACTGTAATGGGAGAGCCAGCTAGTGAGTATCTGGCCTCCCTTTCTTCTCATATCCTGATAGGGCTTCCCACTAACTGAACCAAATCAGAAGCCAGAGGGTATGGCATCTCACTCCTACAGTCCATACAGGTTCATGAGATATAAGATGGCTGAAAGTTTGGCACAGAGTTAAGCACAAATATTAAAACATGAAATCTGTAATAGTAAAGTGTATTCTTCAATAAAATAAGTAATTTTTCTGGAAAATATAAATTACAAAAACTGACTCTAGCATGTGTTTGCTAAGTTGCTTCAGTCATGTCCGAGTCTTCGTGACCTTATGGACTGTAGCCCACCAGGCTCCTCTGTCCATGGGATTCTCCAGGGAGGAATACTGGAGTGGGTTGTTATGCCTTCCTCCAGGGGATCATCCCAACCCAGGGATCAAACCTGAGTCTCTTTTGTCTCCTGTATGGCAGATGGATTCTTTACCACTAGAGCCACCTGGGAAGACTGTAGCATAGAAAAACTAAATGTCACATAATCATAGAAGAATTGAAAACATTATTAGAATATTGCATTAAAATAGCTCCTGTTCCAGATGATTTTATAGTCATTTCTCCCAAAATGTTCAAGGAAAATGTTATGTTTTACATAGGAAAAAACTTTGAAAGGATACTTAATTAATATTGTGAGATCCCATGACTTGAAACTTATCTAAAACAAAAGAAAGAAGAAAAGGAAATTTTGAAAAATCTCACTTATAAACACCTTAAATTACTAACAGATCAAAATTGAATTTTTATTAAAATGAGGCATAGTAGTGTTTTACCCTACTTACAAGAATTGCAAAAGTTATTTAATAATAAATATCTATAACCATAAACTATCATAGTAACTGCTGCTGCTGCTGCTAAATCACTTCAGTCGTGTCCGACTCTGTGCGACCCCATAGATGGAGCCCACCAGGCTCCACCGTCCCTGGGATTCTCCAGGCAAGAACACTGGAGTGGGTTGCCATTTTCTTCTCCAATGCATGAAAGTGAAAAGTGAAAGTGAAGTCACTGAGTCATGTCCAACTCTCAGCAACCCCGTGGACTGCAGCCTACCAGGCTCCTCCACCCATAGGAGTTTCCAGGCAAGAGTATTGGAGTGGGGTGCCATAGTGACAAATTAAGAAAACTACATGATTATTTCTTGACATGCAATCAAGTTTTTAAAATAAAATAGACAGTGCTGTGTCTAAAACCACTTAGCGTAACTGAAAAGGATACATATATATAGGATGAATAAAGTCTAACACTTTACATGCTATTATAAGATTCCTTTTAAAGGGAGGGGGAATCAGTGAGACCTATAATCCACCATTATTACTTTAGCATCATTATGGATGCTTTTTGCTATCTTAGCTGGAGTGCTTGATGTGTAGGTAAAGACAGCATCCTGGATACTCAACCTCCTGCCATCACGAAGCAAATAGGAGATGAGCCATCTGTCTGTTCCCTGTCTGAGTTTCTGATCCAAAGAATGATAAAAATAATAATAATAAAATAGTTGTTTTCTTTCAGGCCAAGAGGTTGGCAGAGTTTGCTAGGCTGACTAGATACAAATCAAAGGATACAAAACTGGCTTCAGTAGAGGAGGATGTGACCTCTTCTAGACAGCATAAAACAGAGCATAAAAAAGGGGTAAGGGAAGGAGATGAGGGGAGAGGAATGGATGGAATCAGAGAGGGGGGCAGATGGGATGGGAGGGAATGGTAGTGGAGGAGGGAGGAGGGAAGGGAAGAGCACAAAGGAACAACCCAATGACCTTATTTGCATCCCTTGCTTTGAGCCAGAAGACTAATCCTTCTCTGGACTTCTGAGTTACTAGAGACAATAAATACCCTTTTTTGCTTAAGTTAGGCTGAGGTGGGTATCTGCCACAGCAAAGAGTTCTGACTGAAAAGTCTCCTTCAGGTAAAGGCCCTAGTCTGGCTTTTATAGAACTCTACACAGCAGGATAAAGGCTCAGCCATTAACCCTCTTTAAAATATTGATGTGGATTAAAGTGAATACTGGAAAGGTGAAGTTCACTTCAGCTTTTTTTTTTTCCTTTGGGGGAATGAAACATATGACAAAACTAGGTCATCATGGTTTATAATTGGTACAGTATGGACATAGAAGAAATTGAAAGGAAGTTTATTTCTCTTAAACTCAGAGATTACCAGCAATGGCTGTAAGTCACAAAATCAATTGCTAATAATTGTCTTTTAGTTTGTTTTCTAATCATGATATCATCCTCAGAACCATTTTCAGAAATGAGATTTACAGTGTGGAATACCTAAGAGATTTATGGGCTTTGATTCTGCTAGAGCTACAGAGGGAAAAAGGCTTTAATTATGTTTTGCCTGAAGAGGCTATCAGTGTTTATTGTTGTTTATACAGCTTTGCTCCAGTCATTTTCAATCTTAAAAAAAGTAAAATTGTCTTTGAACCCTACCCTTATATTAATTACTGCCATTTTCCATATATTTACAAATTCTATTTTAGCTACTTACAGGAATCTTTACCATTAATCCTTCTACAAATCTAAGTAAATAATAACCCATTAGAACAATACTATAAAAACAACTTCATATTGTATTATAATGAAAAAAAAATCAATAAACAGGCTCTAAACAAAGTCGACTATGAAAGAGACAGAAAGAAGAGAGAAATCACCTTGTTGCTCAGTCATTTTGAAGTCAGCTGGATGTCAAGTCAATGGCCAGCAAGGAGTGTGGCAAGTGCACAGAAAGCTTGATCAAATAAATTCATACGAAGATTTCCCCTTTCATTCAACAACAAAGCCACCAAAATTTAAATGAGAATTTAACTGAGTATATTTATTGCTAAAACTTAATCTATTTGCAATTCATTTACAAAGACAGGATAATAAGATAATGTCACATATTTGAGTGAGATTTCTCCAGCTTTCAAATGTTCATGGTCTACTCTGAAAATAACTAAAAGAAAACAATCTTAAAATGCTGAAGTGTCTTTGAAGTTCCATAACATTGTAAACATTGTGCCTAATAATAAAATGATCATGTCTAGGAAAAAGAAAGATTCTTTTAAAGAGAGAAACTGATATAAACAGACAAGATTATGTACATGACAGTTACTGGGTATAAAGACAGAGACAAAGGTATATATAAGAAACTGCAGTCTGTCTGCCTTTCGGTTCATCTTTTAACTATAGATTGCCAGTTAAATTTCACTCTAATAATAGGGAGAACATGTACACAAGCACACACACAAACACACACACACACAAACCCACACACACAACTAAATGTCCACAAATTGCAGATGAGACTCTATTTAAAGTGATGCAATATCCTGATTTGAATGATTTTCAAAAAATTAAGGTTAATGTCTCCACAAATTAGTACCTATATGATTTTATATATATACCTTATTTCTTTTATCCCTTGGCCAGAATAATTCCCTTCTCCAGTGGGTCTTCCCAATCTAGGGGTCGAACTTGTGTCTCTTATCTCCTGTATCAGCAGGCAAGTTCTTTACCACTAGTGATACCTAGGAAGCCCAATAACAACTCACAGTGGCCAAATATTCAATACAGGAGACCACAATTCAATTCCTGAGTTGGGAAGATCCCCTGGAGGAGAGTATGGCAACGCACTCCAGTATTCTTTTCTCTTGAATCCCCATGGACAGAGGAGCCTGGCAGGATAAAGAATGATGGGGTCCCAAAGAGTAGGACATGACTGAGCAACTAAGCACAAACATATATTAACTGCCATCCCTTCCCTGTGTTCTTTCCCACAGTCAAGAATTTTTTAATATCCTTCCCCAGTAAACTACTTGAGCATAAATCCTTATTTCAGGGTCTGATTTTGGAGAATCCAAATTAAGACATATAATGAGAACAGTTCATATTCGGAGTTCATGTTAACATTTTCTGATTCTCTAGGTGTTCACAAATTGCATTTTTTTCTAATTATCATTGTACTCAATTTTTTAACTGCAAAAATAATAATGTATATTTTTAAGGTAAAAATAATAAAAAGATAATCTCATTTCCATTTTTATTTCTGCTTCAAATATATATAATGAATTTCTTTCTTTTTTTTTCAGTTTCACTAAGCTACTATTCATGCATAAAACATGTAAGTTTAAAGTATACAATGTGATGATTTGATATACCCATATACATTGGGGGGTTACCATAGCAAGGTTGTTAAAACATCCATTACCTCACATAGTTACCATTTTTATATGTGTGGTAAGTTACTATAGTCACCATGCTGCACAGCAGATCCCCAGAAATAATTCATCTTATAGCTGGACGTTTATACTCTTTGACCAACATCTCTACCTTTCCCCAACCCAGAGCCCATGACAACTAGAATTCGAATCTCTATTTCTAATGTGCAGCTCTTTTAGACTCCACATTAACGTAAAAACATACAGTATTTGTCGCCTCTGAAATGTCCCTTAGTATAATGCCCTCAAGGTCCATCCATGTTGTCACAGAAAGCAAGATTTCCTTCTTTCATACAGCTAAATTATGTATATAGGAATATAATTGTATTATTATACACATATATATTTCTATATAAATGTAAAGGAATATAAATTTTAAATATATACACATATATGTGTGAGTATATATTTAAATTTTTGTTTATTCTTAAACAATCTAAAGACACTGAGTTTATTTCTTTGCCTTGACTACTGTGAATAATGTGCAATGAACATGGGGGTATAGTTAACTATTAAGATAGCAATTTCATTTCCTTCAGAAATATACCCAGAAGGTGGACTGTTGTATCACACAGTAATTTCATTTTTCATTTTTTTGAGGAAGCTCTGTACTGTTTTCTGTACTGGCTGTTTCAGTTTACAATCCCACCAACACCACACAATGCCTCCCTTTACTCCACATCCTTGCCAACATTCATAATTTCTTCTCTTTCTGATAAGTCATTCTAAGAATTGTGAGGTGTACCTCATTGGGATTTTGATTTGCATTTCCTTGATAATTAAATCTTTTCGTAACCAGTTGGCCATCTATATGTCATTTTTGGGAAAAAGTCTACTCAAGTAATTTTCCCATTTTTAAAATTAGATTGTTTGCTTCTGTGTTATTGAGTTGTATGGGCTTCTTCTATATTTTGGATATTGCATGCATCCTAAGTCACTTCAGTTGTGTTCGACCCTTTGCAACCCTATGGACCTTAGCCCACCTCCTCTGTCCAGGGGATTCTCCAGGCAAGAAAACTGGAATGAGTTGCTGTGCCCTTCTCCAGGGGATCTTCCCAACCCAGGGATCAAACCTGGGTCTGTTAGTCTCCTTCACTGGCATGTAGGTTCTTTACCACTAGTGCTACCTGGAAAGCCCATTTTGGATATAACCCCTTATCAAAAGATGGTTTACAAATATTTTATCCCATTCTATAGGTCACCTTTGCATTTGGTGATTGTTTATCTTGCTGTGAAGAAGCTTTCTGTTTGATGTAGCCCCACTTGTTTATATTTGCTTTCTTGCTTGTACTTCTGGTGTCAAATAAAATAAATGTTGTTACTAAGACCAATATCAAAGAACTTTTAACCTGCTTTCTTCTATTAGCTTTATATTTTGGGTTCTTATATTTATGTCTTTAATACATTTTGATATTTGCGAGTAGTGTAAGATAGAGGTCCAGTTTCGTTCTTTTGCATGTAGCTGTCCAGTTTTCCTAACATCATTAAATAGATTATGGTTTCCTCATTGAATATCTTGGTTCCCTTATAAAATCCCTGTTGACCACATATATGTGGGTTTATTTGGGGGCTCTTGATTCTGTTCTGTTGGTCTATGTATTTGTTTTTATATAAGTAATGTAAAGATTTGATTATTCTAGCTCTGTAGTATAGTTTGAAATCATGAAGTGTGATGCCTCCAGCTTTTTTCTTCTTTCTCAAGATTGCTTTGGCTATTCAGGGTTGTTGTTTTTTTCACAACAAATTTTAGGTGTGTTTTCTTATTGCATAGAAAAAGCCACTGGAATTTTTTATCAGGATTGCATTGAATATAAATAAATATAGATGGCTTTGAGTAGTTTTAACATTTCAACAATAATGTATTAATTCTTTCAATCCATTGACATGGAATATCTTTCCATTTATTTGGAAAGTATCTTCCTAAATATCTTTCATGAAGTCTTTCAATGTGCAAGTCTTTTACCTCTTTCAGCTCAGGTCAGTTCAGTCACTCAGTAGTGTCTGACTCTTTGCAACCCCATGAATCGCAGCATGCCAGGCCTCCCTGTGGTGGTGTCTCTCCACCAATGCCCAGAGTTCACCCAAACCCATGTCCATTGAGTCAGTGATGCTATCCAGCCGTCTCATCCTCTATCATCCCCTTCTCCTCCTGCCCTCAATCTTTCCCAGCATCAGGGTCTTTTCAAATGAGTCAGTTCTTCGCATCAGGTGGTCAAAGTATTGGAGTTTCAGCTTCAACATCAGTCCTGTCAAAGAACACCCAGGATTGCTTTCCTTTGGGACTGACTGGTTTGATCTCCTTGCAGTCCAATGGACTCTCAAGAGTCTTCTCCAACACCACAGTTCAAAACATCAATTCTTCGGCACTCAGCTTTCTTTATAGTCCAACTCTCACATTCATACAAGACCACTGGAAAAACCATAGCCTTGACTAGACAGACCTTTGTTGGCAATGTCTCTGCTTTTGAATATCCTATCTAGGTTCGTCATAACTTTCCTTCCAAGGAGTAAGCATCTTTTAATTTCATGGTTGCAGTCACCATCTGCAGTGATTTTGCAGCCTGAAAAAATAAAGTCAGCCACTGGTTTCCACTGTTTCCCCATCTATTTGCCATGAAGTGATGGGAGTGGATGCCATGATCTTCGTTTTCTGAATGTTGGGCTTTAAGCCAACTTTTTCACTCTCCTCTTTCACTTTCATCAAGAGGCTCTTTAGTTCTTCTTCACTTTCTGCCATAAGGGTAGTGTCATCTGCATCTCTGAGGTTTACCTCTTTAGTTAAGTTTATTTATAAGTATTTTATTGTTTTTATGCTATCATGGATGGAATTGTTTTCTTATTTCTCTTTCAGATATTTTGTTAGTTTGTAGAAACACAATTGATTTTTATATGTTGATTTTGTACCATGAATCTTTATTGAAGTATAATCAAATCTAACATTTTGGGGTGAAGTCTTTAGGACTTTCCATATACAAAATCATGTCATCTGCAAATGGACACAACTGTAACTTTTCTTTCCAATTCAGATGCATTTTATTTCTTTCTGGTGCTTAACTGCTCTGGCTAGGGCTTATAGCACTATGTTGATTAGCAACGGTGAGAATGGGCACACATGTCTTGTTCCCAATTTTAGCAGCAAAGTTTTTAGTCTTTCACCATTGAGTATATGTTAGCTGTGAGTTTGGCCTTGATTACATTGAGATATGTTCTTTCCATATCCAATTTGTTGTTTTATCATGAAAAGATGCTGAATTTTGTCAAAAGCTTTTCTTGCATCTGTTGAAGTGACCATATGATTTTCATCATTCATTCTATTAATGTGGAGCAGCACATTACTGAGTCACATATGTTGAGGCAAACTTGCATCCCAGGAAAAAATCTAACTTGGATGTATTATCCTTTTAAATGCCTTTTTTACTTTGGCTTGCTAATTACTTGTTGAAAATTTTTGTGTCCCTATTTAATATCAAGGATATTGGACCATATAGTTTTGTTTCCCTGTACTGTCCTTTTCCAGCTTTGAATGGGTAATGCTGGTCTCTTAAATTGAGTTTAGAAATGTTCTCCAAATTTTTGGAAGATTTTGAGAAGGATTGCTGTTAATACTTTCTATTTTAAAACATTTGGTAGAATTCACTGTGAAACCATCTGGTCCTGGGCTTTTCTTTGTTGAGAGGATTTTGAATACTGAATCAGCAAGTGCTGGTGTAAGCAAGACCTCTGAGCATATGAAGGAACTTGCAGGGAGCCATCTAAGGCCACAAGAGTAGGCCTGGGTGCTAAGTAAGCCACCTCTGGGGTCTCAGGTGAAGCAGGCTGTTGACCTCAGTCTTCTTCCATAGGGAGAGGATATCTCTGTATAGGCTACCTGGGCTTAGGGAGGGGTGGGAGGGACATGAGAAACTATCTATCCTACCCTCCTCAGTACATCTTTTCTTATTTCTATGCTTCACCCATATTCTGTATTCCCTCATCTGGAATCCTTGGCTCTTCTGAAGGTAATTTCTTACATGGATAGTTATTCAAATTGATGTTACCAGGGAGGGAATAGTCACTAGGAATTCCTTTGCCACCATTCTGTTCTTTTCCTTTTCTTAATTCTAATTTACTTCTTTCAATTCCTTCATTAATGTGTAGAAATCACAGTCTCACAATGAATTTCAATTCACAGTTGGTTCATTTTTTTTCACTGTTATGGGGTTATAGCAGTTCTTCCTCTGTGAATTATCAGTTTATATACCTAATCTATTTTCTTTTGAATTTTTTAATTTTTTATACTATTCTTTAGAAATTCTTCTATTTCATATCATTGGGTTAGAACAATATGACTTATGTGGTATTTGCTATGATCAAAAGAGAATAATATTGGAAAAAAGAGTACAAATAGAGAGTCCATAAAAAAAAACATGCATGTATATATGTGTATGTATAGATATAAATGCATAGGAGAAATTAATGTATGATTCAACTGATATTTCTATTCCAAGAGGAAATATGACTTATTTAACGTCACTGGTATAACAAATAGTCTCTAGGAAAATTAATTCAAACCCTTGCCTCACATCATAGAAATGAATATCAGAATAAGCAAAAAAAAAAAAGAAAAGAAATAAGCAAAAAATCAATTCTCTAGCTCAGATCTAATCTCTGAAAAATAATGACACATAAACTCTCTCACAGTAAAGCTGAGACACAAAGAATGTGAAAGTTCTTGTCAGAATAAGAGTATAAAGTCACCATAAATGCAAACAAATATTACAAGGTTTCAACCAATGAGTTGTGCCACTTTGGGAGTGCTTTGCAGCTAGAACACACTATTCAGTGGTGAGGTATAGGGCACTGAGAACTGGAAATGATTTTCTCAAAAGACCTTACAGCAAAGAAAGAAAAAGTTGCTATACTTCTGTGCTCATAATGCAGATCATTTGCATAAATGGAATCTGAGTGAGAAGTTTCTCCAGCAGATTGTAAGATATAAGTAAGGCAGAGGAAATTTGCTTTCTTCTCATTAAATCAAAAAGAAATTATTCATCTCCATGAATGCAAATGAAAGCTTTCCAAATGGTGTGGTCATAACATGGTAATTAAATGCCTGAGTGCCAGCCAGATTCCTTCATTTTTCTAAATTATAATAATTACAATTGACCATTACTGATAATTACAGTGATCAGAGTATCAAATTCCAATTTTTCATTCTCTTTTCTGTATTTAATGTGTAACCTCCTTCCAGGAAAATCCATCAAGTATTCTTTCTCCTTACTCGAATCCTTTCTGCCCTTTTACCTCACACCCACAGAAATCAGCTCTCTCTTCACCTTCTCCCTTCTGTCTGTTCACCTCTTAATCATAGTTTCTTTCTTTTTTTGAATTTTCTCCAGGCACTAATCAGGAGGTGTCTAGCTATACAAGCACTATGTCAAGGTAAAATTAAAAGATTAAATATGTAAATTATTGTTTCAAAAAGGATTCTGTGTATTCTGAATGCCTAAATCACTTTATACCCACTTATTATCCCTGTAATTAAAATGGAAGCTAGTAATCAAAGGTCCTAACCAATTCCTTGAGGAAACCATACAAGTTAAAAAGAAAAGGATTACCTAATCCTTTCAACTTTAAATTAATTCTCTGTTTCTCAGGCCTTATAAATGTATCACTTTCTCAACTGGCATAAATGGTTTCTGTTGTGGGACTTTAGAACAATTTCCTACAAATCATATTTTAAATATTTCTTTCCTTTTGAATTAAATCATTCCATTCTCCAGGTGTCTTCCTGGAAAACATAAATGCCTCTGAGTAAGTCAAACTGCCCTTAATCACCCATGGCACAAGTTTATCAACTTGCATCTTTTTAGAGTATTCACTCAGATCAAGTGTTAGGGAATTCTGTGGGCCATATTGGCAATAGAATCAAAATGTCAAAGCATAGAAATTTTGGTCTTATACATTTATATAAATAAGTGTATGTTTATTATATTATAATTTGTTTCAATAAAAAATTATAAACTTGCATGGCCATCAACAGATAACTAACCATTTAAATTATGGTACAAATACACAATGGAGAAATGTTTACATATCATAAAGTCATTATACACACATGGACACAATACACTTATTAACAAGAGAGGTTGTCCAAAATATATGGTTCCATCTATGTATAATATAATGCATGTATGTAAGTGTGTGAACAGAGAGCAAGGATAGAAAGAATTATTACCAGTGTCAGCAGGTCTTTTATCTGAGTGGCAGGACCTTAGATAACTTTGATCTTCTATAACTTTTATATAGTTTTATATATTGATATAAATGCAACAAGGATTAGAACCATGCTGTAAAGGATCCTCTAAATATCTCCAAATGGATTTTATTTCACTTAATAGATTCTATTTAATTTTGTTTATTTATTGCTTCTATCCATTGTTTATAAACATGTATGTATTATTGAGCTTCTACACTGGTTGAATTATGTCCCTATAAAAATTCACAGTGTTCATAGTGGCAAAAACAAAAGCCTATTAGATTTTTGTTCTCTACCTAAAACATTCCAACATATTTATCAGTGATATCAGGACATATTTAACTGGTACATTTATTCACAGATTTGAATTATGCATACTTTGCCTCTTACTTAAACATTACTGCCCTTATTAGACCCAATTCTCTGGGGGGGGGAAATGGAAGAGACCTTGTGTTAGAACTGGAAAGTTACTCTCTTTAGATAAGCAGAAGTTGCAGCCCTCCAGGAGCAGACATTCTGAAGAAATTTATTACTTACTAAAGATCCTTGCAACAAGCTGATGACACAAAGTAGACAGCTTCCTCACAAAACGATCAGAACAAGATTCTCCTATATCCCACAGTCCTTTACCCACATTGGCCTATTATTCTTGCCTTCATACTTTTCCTCATTGTTTTAAGATCCGACCTTCCAATTTAGCCTACTGTGGTTTTCCCAAAGTCTAGGCTTCACTAGAGACACTCATCTCTCTGCATCCATGTTTTTTATCTGGGTGATCTAGCTTTGAGTCTTCAACCCTCAAAGGGACATTTGGCAAATCTGGAGCCCATTACTGGTTGCCATGATTGGGGGAAAGATGGCTGCACTGGCATCTATTAATTAGGGAAAGACCAAAAACACTGTTAAATGTCCTACAAAGCACAGAACAGTTTCTCCACCATAAACACACACAAGAAAGAATTATCTGACTCAAAATATCAGTAATACTGAGGTTGAGAAGCCCATTTCTTGACAGAAGCAGTTTTGGCTGAATGAGAAAGAAAAAAGGGGTCTGAAAACAAAGAGAGGTTCCCATACTCCCAGGAAATGACTGATTGTCCCACAACTATGTTAACAAGTAGCCAACAGAACTGGTTTTAAACCTGTTTTGGATGTCAATCAGGAATGAATTCTTTCCAATGAATACAGTGCTCAAGGCCAACCAATCAACAATTATCACACATACATAAATGTGAGCAAACCATTTGCACCTCTGTCCCTAAATCCCATGCTACTCAAAACTATGTATAAAATTAACAGGTTTCTTTCACTGGGTGGATTGTGCCTGACCAGCACAATTCTGCCTGACTCTAGTAAGCTATAAATTTATCTTTGTCTTAAATTCCAAATAGTGACAAACCCAGAATTGTCAAAGGATATTGAGAACACCCCTCATTATCTGAGTTAGAAAGGCAAATTAATGATTTTTTATAATAAAAGAGAGCTATGCTGATCAAGAACAATAGACTACTGATTTTATTTAATGATATGGTGAACAAAGTTCTTCCAACAGGAGGTTGTAACTCTAACACAGACAAACCAAGAACAGACAAGAAATAAAGGCCATTAAGACTGGCGAACAGTATGTGCTTACAAATAATGTCTTGGGTTCCCAAACCAAGCAGAAGCTAGGAAAGAGCTTTATAATCAACAATCTGATGATGTTAATGCGGAATGCAGACTAAACAAAGGAAACCTCTTTCACAAATTGACCAAAATGGGAGAGCTCACATGAAAGACTTTTAGGTCACCCAGGGCAAAGTTTGACCAATTAACTTTTCATGAATTTGTCACCAGCCTAACAAACCATTAGCCTTCAGATATGTCTTGCATTAGCACTGAGACTTTTTGACTTACTTTTCCACTTACTACCTAAGAAAGATACTCTTATACATTATAAAACCCAGGAAACATAAAAATATATATAAAACAAGATTGTACATATACAGACAACAGCAAAAGTAAATTAAGCAGCAGGAAAATAAATAGGTTAATGGTTAAACAATAACAACAACAAAATACCAAATGGCATAATTTTAAACCTAAAGGTCTAATGGCTTTATATAAAATACTCAGTCTAAGAATTTACCATGTAAAGTAATGCATTTGTCTAAAACTTAGACAAGGACTGGACTTAATTATAGAAAGACCATGGTCTAATAACTTTATGCAAAGTTTCATTTGTTTACAAACTCAAGGATAACAAAGTAAATGAGTATTAAAAGCTCAGTGAAGCTGATCAGAACTCAAACAGCTGTTGAGATTAACTCAACCCAAAATACAGAGTTTGAGTCACAGGGTCCAGTGAGAACACCTGGTGCTCTGAGCATTCTCTGTAATCCTGCCAGTCTTCAAAACAATCTCAGTAGAATCTTGTTGATTCTGGTGCACTTCTGACAAAACAGTGCCTATCAATACTTAAGGAAGAGATGTTGCTCTATCTGTTCCTATAGCAGGAAAATGAAACATTTTACTTTAAGAGCCTTGACCCTTAACCCAATGTTTCTAAGAAATGGATTTTCTTCTTTCTGGCCACTTTGCTATAGCTACTTAAAGACCACATCATGGAGCTACACAGATTTCAAAGCACATTTTTTGGGAAGTATTTCAAAGCTTAATTCATATTAAATGGCAATTATCTGCCAGACAGTTTGAAACATTGGATAGTCATCAATATTTGTTCATCTATGGGTACCATTTGTGATTGAATGATGTACTTAGAAAGTTCTAAAATTAATTCTTCATATCATCTTTAATTTGTTGTCAGCTAAGACTCTAAAAATAAGTATGCAAGATTTTTCTCTTTTATTCATATAATAATAGAAAAGCCTGACATTCTGATTTTTTGAAGAAATATACGTGCTAAGAAAAAAGGTCATTTGATACTCTTGAAAATGTTTGCTATAAAAATGACCCAATGGAGTAGAGGAGAAAAAACTAACATCTTAATAAGGTCATTTTTATAGTACCTATATTTATAGAGTAGCCTATACTATGGGAAGTAATTTCATTTCTAAAATAAAATTTTCTTCCATAATAGCACAAGCTACTTAAGCTATTTAAGTTATTTAAGCCAAACATTTAGATGGTCATCCTTGATTTCCTGATTCACTTCCAATCCAGCAGTTAGTCTGTCCTACCTGACTGCTCTACCCCCAAAATGTAAATCTGTCCCCTCATTTCCACTGCAATGGCTACTTCCCTAATCCTTATTCAGATTATTGTCATGACCAACCACATCCTCTCAGCTATTCTACTCCTGCATTTCTTTCTATAATCCAATTCCCAAAGAGCAGTCAAAAAGATAACTTAAAAATGTTCACCAGATCATATAACACTGCAGTCAAATATTCTCCAGTGACTACCCATCATGTTTAGAACACAATTCAAACTTCTTAAAAAAAAAAAACCTATCATGTTCCTAATTTGCTGACATCATTTTCTATTTTTCTCTTCATTCAAAATAACACTGATTGATTGGCTTTCTTTCTCTTCCTAGAAAATATCAAACACTTTTCTCATAGTTTTTGCACCTATAATTTCACCTGCTGAACTTGGTTATTCCACTACTTAGATGGAACGCACAGTGTATCAAGCCTTACAACAACCATCACCTAACTCGGGGAGGCCATTCCTAACTATCCATAGTCCTTTCACATTGTTCAGCATCATATGCCACACATATATTCTTTGTAGCCCACTTGCCAATATATGAATGACCTTCTCCAAGAGTTTATTTATTTTGCTCCTTTATTGCCTTTCTCACCTGTTAGAACACAAGTCCTAAAAATGTTTGTCTGTCTTGTTCATTTACATAACCTCAGTAATGACAACTAAGCCTGGAAGATAGTAAGTGCTCAGTAAACATGCAGAGTGCATACAATTATGATTAATTGACTCATAAAATCATGGATGTGAATAGGACAGGTTCGAGGGAGTCAAGAAAATACCTTATGTGTCTGAACTGAGGAGACACAAAGAAATAATGTCTGGATCCCCATTTCTGTCCCCTATTACAGTTCTTTCTTGGCCCTCTCAAAAACGATGTTTAGGTTTGGCTTAACATTAATCATGTAAAATTTTCTCCTTTAAGAGTCATAATTTCTAGATCATTGTTTTCCACTTGTGAAAGAGATTGGTAAGTGCCCTATAAGTGCATGTGTTTCAAGATATCTGGTGAAATTCTGAGCTAAAGTAATTTTCAGTGGTAGTTCAGGAAGCATTTGAAGACTAGCGTGTTCTCTAAGTCCTGGAATTTTAGAGATAGAGAACGCCTAAACCTTGAACACTCTTAGAATTTGATTCCAGTCAGTAGTTTATCCCCCTGATATACTGTTATCTTTCCATTTTTGCATCAGTGAAAACAACTTATCTTTTATTGCAATTATATCACTAACCTATACAATATTTATATATAATGTTCTTCCCATTCTATCTTCACCAAATGTACTTTGATCTTCAACTTATGTAGAGGTATGTGATATGTGGAGAGCAGCACAGCAGTAAAAAGAGACTGAACTTGAAATTAGACAACCATAGGTTCAAATTCTGACTCTACCATTCACTAGCTATGTGAACCTGAGAAAATTTCATAACCTCTTTGAGCCTCTTTTCTCATTAGTAATACTTATAATGTCTCAATGTACTGTTATGAGAAATCAATTTATAAACAAGGTTCAGTATAGTGCCTAACACACAGTGGAAACAATATTGATATAATTTACTTCCTAAATCTTCCTTGTCTACCCTTGATGGTAAGTCATCATAAATGTTTTGGGAATATTGGAAAGGTATACAGATATATATTATTAAAATAAAAAGCATAACCTATTGAGTATAAATGTAGAAAAATAATATACAAATTCTAGCACCTCTAAAATGCTAGGTGTTGTAAATAAATTGAAAGAGGTCATTAACCAAAGAGACTGCAGATTGAAAGTGCACTTTTTTTCAATGCTTAAGAAATGTTTAGAAGAACTGCCACAGTTAGAAACAGAGATCAGGTGGGTCAAGCATAACACTCACCAAAGAAGCTAGCCCTTTCCTTTGTGGTTTAGCTCTAAGAGAAGGATTCAGAACAGAGGGCCAGGTCTTTAACTTTCTATTTTGAAAGAGTTTCAAACTCATAGAAAAGTTACTAAATAGTTCACATAACATCCTTGTACTGTAGCCTTTACCACTACTTTTAGCATTTTTTTCAAACTTGTTTTCTCTCTCTCTCCCTCTATCTCCTTTCTGCTTTCCCTGTCTACATACCTTTTTTTTTTTTTTCCCTGAACCATTTAAGCGTAAGTTGCAGGAATCTTACCCATTTCCATCTAAACACTTTGGTGTAAATTTCCTAACAATAGGACATTTCTTACACAATCACAATGTACTTAACAAAATCAGAAAATTCACATTGATACAATATATTATGTAGTCTGTAGATATTATTCCAAGTTCACTAGCTGTCCCAATAATATCCTTTATAAGAAAAGATAATCCTGGACTACTCAATTCTCATCTTTTAAGTCTTCTTTAATCTATAAAAGTTCCTCATCCTCTCTTGATCTTTCATGTTATTGGTACTCTCAAAGAGTAGAGGACAGTTGTTTTTTGAAGAATGCCCCTCCACTTGGGCTTGTCTGATAGCTCCTCACAATTGAAATGATGAGCTGCACTATGTATTCTACTCAAAGACCATTGTCTTCTCTAAGTCTCCTAGATCTATTTGAAACCACATTAGATCTATTTGAAACCTCTTCTTTTTCTGTACTCTATTGCACTTTTAGGGTCAATACCATAACATTAGACCTAAATCTTTTCCAATTGAAATAAATTTATCTGAGAAGAGGAGGTGTCTTCTGTACCTGTAATCATATAACCCTTTATCCATATAGGAAAATAATAGCCAATTAGACTTCATGTCAGAAAAAAATATGAAATTTATGTTTCAGAAGCTTCAATTACCTAGTGAAAAATGAATGACAGTCTCTGTATCACTCCAATGGATCCTCTGAAGCCTCTATTAATATTAATTTCTAAGCTCATCAATGGAAGAAGACAAACAGACTATTTAAATTCATCTTATGCTAGTCATGATTGGCTTAGAAGATTTCAAGGAGACAATGACCCTAAAGTTGGACTGGAATTTATGACAGAAATAAGGAGAAAATTAATTTATAAATTAAATTGGATATCCATAGAACTAGGAGAAGAAATTAGTAATTAACTCAAATTTTCTTTCATTTGCTTAAAGAAAAACATTTGTTGTTAAGTTCTAGTCTAGTGTGATAGTGAAGGACAGGGAAGCCTAGAATGCTGTATGTAGTCCATGGGGTCGCAAAGAGTTGGATGTGACTGAGTGACTGAGCAATAACATGGCTTCTGAAGTGTTACCATGTAGAAACCTGCTTCCATGATGCCTTTCCATTAGGGAGCAATTAGGACCAGCTGTTCTCTATTCACAGCAGTTTGAGGCCCATGGGAATCCTCGTATATTAAGAGTTTAGAGATTTGTTGACTTTAATGTGCCCAACTTTTGCAATGAGAGTTGAAAACAAGGCTATTATAAGGATCCCTTTGTGCACTAAAGGCTTAGAGAATAGAGAAAACACATAGAACCTATAACATCTTAACAAACAAAAGAGTTGCATTTTTCAAAAATATATGAAGAAACCGGAAAACAGCAGAGTCCCAGCTGCGGCAATCATTGCACTTTATGGAGACTCAGTCTAAAGTATTTAAATTTAACAATTAAAAAGACACTGGGGAAGAAGGTAATGTTCCATTTTGGTACTTAAACCTGTTGTTTATGTTTCACTGAGTAAGTTCTCAAAATTTTCAACTGTTCCTGCTTAAAACCAGAGGTGCAAATAATGAGAGCTGCAACAGACTATGAATAAAGACAGTCAAATTGCTTTAAAGAAACAGAAATCTCAAAAGTTCAGTGGACTGAGATTGAAAAAAATCATTTAAGCAGTGAGTCCCATGAAACACAAGAAAATTTGTGAGAAAATACAGTGATTCCAAAATGGAAATTCAGGAATGCTATTCTTTAAATGATTAATTCAAAATAAGAGCAAAATAATGTCTACTTCTATTTCTTTGGATTACATTCTTTTCATTAAATCCAGAAGCATATTATAAATATTTTCTTATATATAGATTATTGAACCCAGGAACAGAATATTTTTAATCATAATAATAAATTTATGAAGGAAGCAAAATGTAAATGAAATCCAATTTCTTCAATAAGAAAATGCTTTCTTTTCCAACATATCCAGTATGTCATTAATACCACATAGTATCTGTTAGGCACATGGCCTCAAGGTAGACAATATATAAATAAGTTAAACTGACATGATATCCATTTACTAGAAAACTATAAAAGAAAATAAGCAAGTATGTCAAACTCTACTTTCTATTTATATTCAGTCCTGGTCTGCTTCCACATTCTCTGCCTAGCATATGTAGCTATCAAACTAAATGAAAGAAAATACTGGGGGAAAATGTAATAAAATCTTTATAGCACAGATAATACTGGCTCAGTGTGTAACTTAGGCTGTATATACTAATATTGGATAAATACAGAAAAGATATTAGCTTAAACATCTTAATTCCTTTGACCAGTGAGGACTGAGTTACAAAAGTCATTCTTGTAAATAATATGTAAGAACTTGCACAGGCCATGGACTGTAACTAAGACTGGGGATATGGCCATGAACCAGATGGTTAAGGTCCTCACTTATCACTTACCTCAAATATAACAATAAAGCTAAAAGAAAAATAAACCAGGATATCATGAGAGGAAGTAGTCATCAAAAGAATAGGAACTGTTTGAATCATCAGAGAGTTTTTGAAGAGGTGACATTTAAGCTAAAATCTGATTGATAAGAGGCTCCAGCCATGAAATGATCTGCGAGCAAAGTGTTCTTGGTAAAAATAACAGTCGGTTTAAAGGCTTGGCTAGATGGAGGAAAAGAAAGAAGAGTTCTATAGCTTAATGCAATAAACCCAGACCTCTAAATTCACTGGCACATGCCTCCTGGAGTACAACATGGATATAAGACTGGAACTTGAAACTTGGCCTAGAAAGTCTTACTTGATATCCATGATCTTTTTTTGTGAAACCCTGCCTACTTCTAGACGGTTCATGGGCTGTCTCTGAATCTTGACTCTTAAAATAGTGTCTTTGTAAAAAGTCTGCAGAGATGAATATCAACACTTGGCATGCCATCTGCATGGAGCTAATTATATACACTTTGTTATTTGTCACTATAAGATATTTCAGAATGAAATGTGTGAACCATCTGCCAACAACTTTATTCACATTTCTTGGATCATCAACAAGAAACCTTTTACTTCTTTTCTCCCCAGTGAACAAAAATTGTAACGTGCATAAGGTGAGTAGATGGGAAAAGATTCTAAAAATGGCTTTGGCATGTACCAGAAAAATAGGAGGTATTTTCAGTAGAATGTCCTAGAATCATATGTATTCATTACTTTACCATGTGTCCTTGATACAGAGTTATACAAACTAAACCTAAGCCCCAAGTGTCGGACAGGCACCAGCGCTTTTGGCATTATTTACATGATTGTTGGGTAAGGAAGAACAAAGAATCCATGCGCTTAAAATAAATTGCAGTTTGTCATCTGATTATGTAAATATGTGGTTGCATGATCTCCAAACTCTCCAAATCACATTTTTTATGCACAAAGGCAAAACCAGCTTTTGTATTTTGAAAAGCAGGTGCACAATTATTCCTACAAAGAAAAAAGAGTCATTTGCAATGATTTTGCGGGGGGAGATGATTGAGCAATTACTGACGTACATGCTAATTTGTTTTACCCTCTGACTATCTTCTGTTTGTAAAATGGTTGGGCTTCTCTCTCTCTTTGACAAGCGAATGAAGCTGCAGAAACAAAGATAAGGAAGTTGGACCATTTATGCCATTGCTAGTGGACATCAACCTGGCACCATTTGTTCAAGCATTTCTCACTGAGTACTTGTCATGGCCCA
Organism: Aepyceros melampus; assembly: GCA_006408695.1. Classification (NCBI taxonomy): domain Eukaryota; kingdom Metazoa; phylum Chordata; class Mammalia; order Artiodactyla; family Bovidae; genus Aepyceros; species Aepyceros melampus. The sequence goes on from SJXQ01008510.1 coordinate 453,622, forward strand.
GCATTTAATAAAATACTCAGGCAAAGTTTAGTACCTAACTGACAATGAGTTTTCCAAATACCCCAACAGAAAGCCAGGGATTCAGTATTGCTGCAATATGCATAATTTTAATTCTATTTTCTAACAGTACATTTGGAAAGAAACTGAGGTAAATGCAGAAAATTAAAACAGGCTATGCTTTGATTTATAAATTCAACACACTACCTTGCTACTTAAGATTCCCTCAAAGTCAAAAGGTTTATATATTCACTATGATATAAAATTAGAACTTGGATGATTCTAGAAGGCAAAAGAGTGACAGAAATACTTTTCTTCACCACTTAAGCTGCTTTCACTACTTGAGCCCTGAAAATTTTCTAAGATTATAACTATAATTAATACTATGAACAGTCAAATTTCTTTTTCTGAAATTAAAATTTTATAAAGTTGGCTTAAGTGTATACATCTAAACATTTTATAAACAAACACATCTACACATGTATACATACACAGACACACTGATCTTTAACTATATACTTATATCTATATTTTAAGGAGTTAATGAAAAATCTCTAATTGTAGAAAACTATTTTACATAATTCAAAATCATTGAAGTATCAATTACCTTGAAAAATCATCTTATTGAAACTACTTGGGAAATATTTGAGTGTACATAATTTTTCTCAAATAATTTGATAGGGATTCTGATAAACCGTTTGAATAGAAACAGTTGGTATAAATGAGCATAGCCAAGTATTAGAAATGGACTATTATAATATCCTGGATAAGATGGAAAAATATAACTGGATACTAATTAATTCTAGATTATATTAAAATAAGTAAATGTCTTGATCGAAAAGGTATGCCACATGAATCAATATCACTTGGAAAAAAAAAGGGTCATAGCATATACAATTGTATTCCATCCTTGACCATTCTGCTTATCAAGTCCATGAATGCTTTTGATGAGGAAAAGTAATATGCTCGTTATTTGATTATTAAGAGAAACAGAGAAAAGGCCAACACAAAATGTGAATTAAGGTTTAAAATGATAGGAATGAAACAATAGGCAAAATTTACCAAAAAAGAACATGAATATAGTAAAATATATTCTAGATTTTATTAAAAGTTGTTGTTTAGCCACCAAGCCGCATCCAGCTCTTTTGCAACCTAATGTACTGTAGCCTGCCAGACTCCTCTGTCCTTGGGATTTCCCAGGCAAGAATACTAGAGTTGGTTACCATTTCCTTTTCCAGGGGATCTTCCTGACCCAGGGATCAAACCCCCATCTCCTGCATTGGCAGGCAGTTCTTAATCACTGAGCCAACAGAGAAGTCCAGTCTGGATTATATTAAAGTACATTTAATCAAAGTTGTGCAAGCATAAGCATGGGATAGGCTCTAATGTTTGGTATGCCACTTACTCACTGTATACACAGGAAAAGTTGCCTAACCTGTTTGTGTTTCAGTTTCTCCATCTGTAAAACAGATTTAGTAAACACAGTACGATCTTTTATAAATGTTGTAGGGTTCAATGAGTCTAAAGTTTATTCAGACACAGAATCAGGTGGTGATGAATGCTAAATAGTATTGTGCTTGTAAAAAAAAAAAGAAGAAGAGGGGGTGTTTCAGCTGGCATCTCAATGAGAATCAAAAGTGTTAGGAGACTTCTGAAATACTTAATACCCTGCCCAGGGCTTCATTAAAAGAAGTACAATATTAAGACTCAGAAGCCTATGGGAATGTATTCTTGTGCCAACCCAGCCCCTGGTCACCCTCTGCCTTTCTGGAACATCTGCCTTCTGCTGTCTCTTTCTTTGTTTCTCTACAAGCATCCTTGCATATCTTTCTGTCCCTGTCTCCCTCTCTATTTCTCTTCCTATGCCACTTCTTTCTGTCATTTCAGAGGAAACCTCAACATTCTTGAGTTCACCTAAGGGAGAGCCAAGACTAGCTGGTAAGGTTGGATGTGGGGTGCTAGAATGGTACCTTAGTGAAAGGAGAGTACTTGGCTCAGGAAGGAGAAGGCATGCTGAGGAGCAAAGTGAGCTGTTTTCAAGTCTAAGTCCACACAGTTTAAGCCAGGGTTTTGCGGCTCAGTAGGGGACAACAAGAAAGAATGGAGACCTTACTGAGATGAAGCTACTTGGATTAAAACAGTAAGCAATTTTTCGCCTAAAACTGTCTAGAATTTAAAGCAGTCTCCTAGAAAAAGGAACCCTGTACAATGCTGGTGGGAAGGTAAAGTGGTGCAGCCATTATGGAAAGCACTATAGAAGTTTCCCGAAAATTAAAAATCGAGCTATCATATGATCTAGCAATCACACTTCTGGATATGTATCTGATGAAAATGAAATCACTATCTTGAAAAGATAACTGTACTCCATCATGTTTACTAAAGCATTCACAATAGCTAAGAGATGAAAGGCTTCCACTGTGGTTTAGCTGGTAAAGAATCTGCCTGCAATGTGGAAAAGATGAAAAGAAAAGGAAAAAAAAACCTAGGTGTCCATCAGTAGATAAATGGATAAAGAAAGAAATTCTGCAATATGTGACAACATGGATGAACCTTGAGGGCATTATGCTAAATGAAATAAGCCACACAGAGAAAGACAAATGCCACACAAGCTCACTTAAATGTGGGATCTAAAAGAAGTCAAATTCATAGAAACAAAGAGCAGATTAGTGACTGTCAGAGGCTAGAGGGGTGGGAGAGATGTGGAGATGTTGGTCAAAAGGTAAGAACTTTCATTTATTAGAGAGATCTATTTCTGAGGATCCAATGAACCACATAGTGACTATTGTTAAAACTATATTAAATGCTTGAAATTTGTTAGAAGACTAAATCTTAAAGTGTTCTTACCAAAAAAAGTTCATTATGTGAGGAAATTAATGCATTAATTAATCTTTGGTTGTAATCATTCTGCAATATATATGTATTAAATCACAATGTATACCTTAAACTTACCCAATGTAGTATATCAATAACATCTCAATGAACTGAGAAAAAATTAGTCTCCTCATGAAGCAGTGAATTTTTTCTCTCCAAAAGTTCAGAAAGGGGCCAGATAGCATATGATTCCATGACAGCTGGACTTGTATATCCTGGAAAGGACCTGTCAGTTTAACCATTGTTACAGACAAAACAGATGACTGCATTTGCTGTACCGTGGAAGTTCTCCAGGAAAACAAGTAACAAAACAGCAGCATTTTGACCCCAGAAATGGAACAAATTTGGATTGCTCCATTGTATCAAGATATTAAAGATTCTTGTCAAAGTGGAAAATATTATCTGGGAGTGATATTTTTGATCACTGTCATTTTATAGTGAATTTATCTCCCAACTGGGTAAAGTAACATGTATATAAACTAAAATGAAATTCATTTTTGTATACATAAATAGGCAACTGATGAGAAGATACAAAAAATAAAATCTACTGATTACATGCTTTCTTTTATGTTCTTCCATTCAGGATATATTTAATGTTACTATTTTGCTAAGCATGTCAAAAAAGAAAAGGGAAAAAAATACTCGGGCTGCTTACCTATAACCTCAGTGCCATTGCCAATGCTATTTAAGGATAATATATATGTAAAAAGGGGGCATATACACTCAGCATTCCAAATATAATTACTTCTGAAACAGATTTCAAAAGAAACACTCTTGATATATTTGCATATAGATACAATCACCTTGAAATTTTACTACCAACTTGCTAATGAGGGTATAAAGATTGCTCATTTTATATGATACCCAAGGAAACAGGATTATTTTTTTAACAACATAACATTCATCTTAGAACCTTCTAGTTGATGTACTTAAAAGTGCATTTTTCTCACTTGCCACTTAGAAAACTAAGAGGATGAACATTCTAGGAGAGAAAAACACTTGAGAGCAGAGACATAGCTCTTGGATGCCCCCAGATCCTCTCCTGTTCCTTTCCCTGTTCCTCTCAAATATCAAGCTACTAGAGAAAGAGTTTCTGAGGAGGAATTGTGAGAAATTAACTTTGAGGCAATGTCTTTGGAGTAGGAACAGACAAAGCATGAGCAAGGGGATCACGATAATGCAGAAGAGAAGAGATGGATTTTGAAGATGTATCCAACAGGTAAGAGAAAGAGACAGAGACACAAAAACAGAGAGAAGAGACAGAGACTCCAAAGGCTGTTTCAATAGAGAGGAAAGGTCAAACGTCTACCCACGAAATCTGTTACATTTTTCTGTGCCCAGTGTAAAGGTTATGAGGAATATCTTGAATAGGCCTCAGGAATTAGATATTTTTACTCTGTTCCTGAAGAATTGATGCTTTTGAACTGTGGTGTTGAAGAAGACTCTTGAGAGTCCCTTGGACTGCAAGCAGATCCAACCAGTCCATTCTGAAGGAGATCAGCCCTGGGATTTCTTTGGAAGGAATGATGCTAAAGCTGAAACTCCAGTACTTCAGCCACCTCATGCGAAGAGTTGACTCATTGGAAAAGACTCTGATGCTGGGAGGGATTGGGGGCAGGAGGAGAAGGGGACGACCGAGGATGAGATGGCTGGATGGCATCACTGACTTGATGGACGTGAGTCTGAGTGAACTCCGGGAGTTGGTGATGGACAGGGAGGCCTGGTGTGCTGCGACTCATGCGGTCGCAAAAAGTCAGACATGACTGAGCGACTGAACTGAATTGACTGATTCTATTCTTGAGGCCCATGGTTTCATTTCTGTTCAGAACAAAAACCAGAACTTTTCAAAGATAATTAGCGAAGAAGCCTTTAAGGCGTTAGAATTTCATATTATCGCCACAAGCCTAATCCTGGCTCCTCTACACATGATGATCCTGGAATATGTCTTTTATTTCTTTGATCTCAAAGGTCACTTCTGCAAATTCAAACATCAAAGTAAAGGAGAAACTAGTGGATTCTTTTTCTTATTGTAGCAATTATTTCAAACAAGCTCTACTTTGCTGTTTTTCCTCCCACAATAAGACAGAACAGTACACACCAAATCTCCTATGAAAGGAAATCCATTCCTACCATGTGGTATATTGTTAGATAATAAGAGCAAATGATCAAAGCATACTGAAAATCAAGAGACGTGAATGTGGTCCCACTCACCACCAAAACATGTGATTGAGGGCAAGTTATTTCCCCTCTCTTGGCCTCTGTTCTGTCCACTGGAAAAAAAAATTCTTAATTCTGTGCTTGCTAACGTTCTTTGTACTTATAAACATAGTATTCTGTAGGTAACTCTGTAACAAGCTAATGAAATAATGGTTTTTGAAAAGTAGCCTTCTTATTCAATTATTTGACTTAGCACTTTATATATGTGCATATTTAATGGAATTAATATATATTTAAAGCCAGCATATATTATAATCTTAACATTCTCCTGATGGTTTTTAATGCACTTAATTTTACTTTGCCTTCATAAGAACACTTACAGCTTAACTGCTTTGCTAAAGAGAAAGATAATACAATCTAGTGAAAGAATCATACACACTCAGACACATGCACACACACACACTGCAGACCTATTATTTCTAACCATCAGAATCAATTTTTGCCACACAAAGAGAGGGAGAGAGTTGATGTCAACTTAATCAGATAATAATGAAATATATATAATAATGAAATATATAAGTAGGTATGCAGTAGCATCAGAAAAATAGACTGCCAAATTATGAAAAGTTCTTAGCAATTAAAAATGTAATAAAAAAGTATTGGCTGCTTTTAAGAATGAAGACTAAGCTTTAGCTTATTCATGAAAAAATATACGAAAAAGCAACTGATTCCTTAAAATAAGTGCATTTTTTTCCACAAATGATCATATTGTGGGAAGTATAAAAGTGATCTCATGGCAATAATCTGTGGGGAAATTCCAGTAAAATTCTGGTATCAAATGTTTTAAAATTATGTTCTAGGCTTTTAATTATGAAAATTATAAGCTAACTTAATGATTTGATATCCATGAAAAATTTGGAGATATCACAAACATGAAAGTCTATTCAGTCTTAGAAAAGACTATAGTGATCTGTATGAACCACCAGAGTGAGGGCTCATATAAATTAAATTTGCTTCTTTTTGTGGAAGATGCATTAACATTTTCAAGTTATTTTATATTACACATAATTTATTTCAGTATCACCTTGGTTCCAATGAGTTTAACATTTTCATTAATGGCCTGAGTGAACACTGTTGTTTGTGGTCAAACATGATAACTATCATAACAGATAAATGAATAAAAGTCAGGTATAGTATCAAAAGAATCTAAACACATAAAATTGAACATGCATAAATGTAAGCTTTGTAGTGAGCTCCAAAACAGCTGCACATACACACAGTCAGAGGAGCATTCCTTGAAAGTAGTTTTTTGAAAATTACAGTCAAGAGCAGTTTGAACTGTAGGTTGTTATATATCTACTTACATGTTTTTAGATGAATACTACTTAAAGGATGTCAGAGAAAATGAAGTCCTCCTTAATAAAATTAAATGAAATACAATACAGTCATCCCTCAGAATCTTCAGGGAATTGGGTCCAGGACCCCAACAGATACCAATATTCACAGATGCTCAAGTACCTCACACAAAATGTCCCAGTGAGGTTGATACTCTGTATCCATGGGCACTGATTTTCCACTTGACTTTGGTTAAATCCACAGATGTGGAAACCATGGATACAGAAGGCCAACTGCAATACTCAGTCCTCAAAGTAAAATGAACAGTGAAGATCTATCAAGTATTCAGAGTGCCAGGCAATGTGTTAAGCAGTTTATACACATAATCTCATTATATAATGCATATTACTAAAAATGTCATGTCAATAAATATAAATTTACCAAGATATAAAGAGTCTTATAACTTTGAAAGAAACTGAACACACAGTTTAAAATGTTCCTACAGGAAAAATCAGCCCCAGGAGCCTCAAGGGTTCTACCAAACATTTACGATCAGCTCAACTAGAATATCAAGATATTGTAAGGACATTTTGAGAAGAATAACTTACCAGTCAACTCACTTGTAAAATTAGATACAAAAGTCTTCACGAAAATACTTGAAAACCAATTCAGTCATATATAAAAGAGACAACAAAGATACATTTATTTCAAGAATAAAATATCGGAATAATGTTTAAAATCAATCCATGTGGTATGCCATATTAACTAAAGAAAAATATTTTAAATTATATAATCATCTTAATAGATGCAGTGGAGAAGGCAATGGCACCCCACTCCAGTACTCTCACCTGGAAAATCCCATGGACGGAGGAGCCTGGTGGGCTCCATGGGGTCACTAAGAGTCGGACACGACTGAGTGACCTCCCTTTCACTTTTCACTTTCATGCATTGGAGAAGGAGATGGCAACCCACTCCAGTGTTCTTGCCTGGAGAATCCCAGGGACAGGGGAGCCCGGTGAGCTGGCGTCTATGGGGCCGCACAGAGTTGGACACGACTGAAGCGACTTAGCAGCAGCAGCAATAGATGCAGATAAAGAACTGAACAAAATTTAACATTCATTCATGATTATAACTCTTAGCAAACTAGAAATAGAAACCTCCCTAATATAAGGGCTTCCCTCATAGCTCAGTTGGTACAGAATCTGCCTGCAGTGCAGGAGACCCTGGTTTGATTCCTGGGTCAGGAAGATCCGCTGGAGAAGGGATAGGCTACCCACTCCAGTATTCTTGGGCTTCCCTTGTGGCTCAGCTGGTAAAGAATCTGCAATGCAGGAGACCTGGATTCGATCCCTGGGTTGGGAAGATCCCGTGGAGAAAGGAAAGGCTACCCACTCCAGTATTCTAGCCTGGTCGCAAAGAACTGGACACAACTGAGTGATTTTTCACACTTTCCCTAATACAAGAATGGATAATTACAGGAAACCTATGGTACATAAAGGTGCTTTCATTTAACACTGACAGTTGGAAACTTTTCCATTGAAATTGGGTTCAAGAGAAGCATGTCTGCTTTTTTGAATAGGAACATGATGACTCCTATTCAACGCTGTGCTACGGGATCCAGCAAGAAAAACTGGCAAAAACGAAAGTATAAGAATTGGAAACGAATGAGTAAGTAAACTTCCTTTTTTATCAGGGGACTTAAGATTATATAAGTAGAAAATCCAAAAGAAAATACAGGAAAATCTTAATTAGTGACCTATATACACAATTCAACAGTATTGCTGTATATAAGCAACAAAAACAGAAAAGAAAAGAAAGAAAATTCTATTTATAGTAGCACAAAAAATATCAAACTAAATTATGTAAGGTCTCTACACAAAACTCTACAAAACATTGTTGACAGAAATGTAAGAAAACATAAATTAAGATGCAAAATTTTATGATCAAAAGATTTAACATTAAACAATTATCCCTCAGATTGAACTAGAGGCTCAATGTAGTCACACTGAAAGCGGAAATAGATTTTTCATTTTGTTTTTACACTTGACAAGACCTTTCTGTAATTTATATGAAAATGCAAAGATCAAGAATAGCCAGAACTCATAAAAGCAGACACATAGATCAACAAAACAGAATAGAGAGCCTAGAAGTTAATTCACAGCCTGGCCTGTTGCAGTCCATGAGAGTCACAGATTTGACATGACTTAGTAACTAAACAACAACAACAAAAGTCAATTAATTTATGACAAAAGTATACCCAGAATATACAACAAGAAAGGACAGTCTAAATGGTAGTGGAAAAACTTGATAGCCACATGCAATTATATGACCCAAATTTAACTCAAAATGGGCTAAAGATCTGAATATGTAAAACCTGAAGTCATAAAACTCCTAGGTAAAAACATAGGCAGTAAGGTCTTGGTCTGACATAGGTCTTGGTGGTGATTTTTGGGATCTATCTCTAAAAACAAAGACAACAATAGCAAAAATAAATAAGTGGGACTACAGCAAGCTAAAAAGTTATTGCATAGCAAGAGAAACAATCAACAAATGGATAAGATAACCTACTGAATGGGAGAACATATTTGTAAATTGTATATCTGATAAGAGGTTAATACTTAAAAAAGAATTCATATAACTCAACAGCAAACAAACCAACAAAAAATAGATAAAGGATATGAAGATACATTTTTTTAAAGAAGACTTACATATTGCCAACAGGTACATGAAACAATACTCAACATGACTAGTCACCAGGGATATGGAAATGAAAACCATGATGAGAAATCACCTACCTCACATCTACTAGAATGTCTACTATTAAAAAGACAAAAATAATAAATGTTGGCACCGTTGTGGATAAAAAGGAATCTTCATGCCCTGTTGATAGAAGTGTAAATTTGTATAGCCACAGTGGAAGACAGTTTGAGATTCCTCCAAAAAATGAAAATAGAACTAATATATGATCACTGCAGATGGTGACGGCAGCCATAAAATTAAAAGACGCTTACTCCTTGGAAGGAAAGTTATGACCAACCTAGATAGCATATTCAAAAGCAGAGACATTACTTTGCCAACAAGGGTCCTTCTAGTCAAGGCTATGGTTTTTCCAGTGGTCACGTATGGAGGTGAGATTTGGACTATGAAGAAGGCTGAGCACCGAAGAACTGATGCTTTTGAACTGTGGTGTTGGAGAAGACTCTTGAGAGTCCCTTGGACTGCAAGGAGATCCAACCAGTCCATCCTAAAGGAGATCAGCCCTGGGATTTCTTTGGAAGGAATGATGCTAAAGTTGAAACTCCAATACTTTGGCCACCTCATGCAAAGAGTTGACTCTTTGGAAAAGACTCTGATGCTGGGAGGGATTCGGGTCAGGAGGAGAAGGGGAAAACAGAGGCTGAGATGGCTGGATGGCATCACCAACTCAACGGAAATGAGTTTGAGTGAACTCCGGGAGTTGATGATGGACAGGGAGGCCTGGCATGCTGCGATTCATGGGGTCCAAAGGGTCAGACACAACTGAGCAACTGAACTGAGCTGAACTGAACATATGATCCAAAAATTCCACTTCTGTATATTTATCCAAAGAACATCAAAACACTAAATTGAAGAGATATATGCACTCTTAGGTTTATTTACAATAGAGAAGATATGGTATATAGACACAATAGAATACTACTTCCCATAAAAAGAATGAAATTGTGCCTTTTGCAACAACACAGATGATCTGGAGGTGAAATAAGTCAGACATGAAGAGACAAAACCTATTTTGCATGTTTGTTAACTTCTACCACTTTCTCATATCTTCTTCAGAATTTAATCTATTGTATATTCTATTTGGTTGAAGCATGTAAAGAATATCCAGCCTCACTCATAACTAGAAAAGATTGGATCAGGAACCCTCTGAGAGGTTCTTAGGGACTCACAAACAACTTTAGGAAGCACTGGTCAAGAAAATTTTAAAATAAAGTGAGTGCTGCTGCTGCTGCTAAGTCGCTTCAGTCATGTCTGACTCTGTGCAACCCCATAGATGGCAGCCCACCAGGCTCCTGCATCCCTGGGATTCTACAGAGAAAAACACTGGAGTGGGTTGTCATTTCCTTCTCCAATGCATGAAAATGAAAAGTGAAAGTGAAGTTACTTAGTTGTGTCTGACCTTTAGCGACCCTGTGGACTGCAGCCTACCACCAGGCTCCTCCATCCATGGGATTTTCCAGGCAATAGCACTAGAGTGGGTTGCCATTGCCTTCTCCGACTAAGAAGTGGTAATCTGGTCTATTTATTATAAAGTAGCAATAAACAAAACAGTACGGTGTTGGCAGAAAGAGAAAAAATAGACCAATGAAACAAAATTAAGATTCTACAACAGATATATAGATAAATGGAACTTCTACTGACAGATCACAAAAGTGAACTATAAAGCCACAAGGAAAGGGATCTTCAATAAATGATGCTGGATAATTAGACATCCATGTAAGAAGAAAACAAACTTTACTCCTCCTTTCTACCATACAAAAAATCAACTCCCAGTGGATTTTAAACTAAAACAATCAAACTTTTAGAGGAATAAAGAAGAATATCATAAAATCCTTGGGGAAAGAAATTATTTTAAGTTTCTTTTAAACAGAAAAATCAAAAGCACTAACCATAGATTTAAAGACTGGTATTTTGACTGCATTAAATTATTTTTTGCTAGAACTGTCAGAATTTGAAGGCAAGTCATAGAATTAAATTGGGGTTTTCCATCAAATCAATAAAGGAAGTATAAATGCAGAATATAGACACCACACAGTAGGATATATTCAAATGGCCTACCATCATATGAAAAATTTGTCCTCTTCATTAATCATCATTAATAAGGACTTCCCTGTAGCTAAAATGGTAAAGAACCTGTCTGTGACGCAGGAGACCAGGGTTCAATCCCTGGATAGGAAAGTTCCTCTGAAGAGGGAATGGCAATCCACTCCAGTATTCTTGCCTGGAGAATTCTGTGGACAGAGAAGGCTGGTGAGCTACAGTCCATGAAGTTGCAAAGTCAGACACAACTGAGCGAATAACACACATACACAGACCACAGCATGCCAGGCTTCCCTGTCCATCAACAACTCTTGAAGCTTGCTCAAACTCTTGTCCATCAAGTCGGTGATGCCATCCAACCATCTCATCCTCTGTTGTCCCCTTCTCCTCCTGCCCTCAGTCCTTCCCAGCATCAGGGTCTTTTCCAATGAGTCAGTTCTTCGCATCAGGTGGCCAAAGTATTAGAGTTTCAGCTTCAGCATCAGTCCTTCCAATGAATATTCAGGACTGATTTCCTTTGGGATTGACTGGTTTGATCTCCTTGCAGTCTAAGGGACTCTCATTAATCATCAGAGAAAGGCAAATTAAAACCATAGTGATATATCACGTACACCCACCAGAATATCCAACATTAAAAAGACTGACAATGCATGTGCTTGCATGGATGAGGAGAAACAGGTACATACATTCATAAAGTTTGGTGTTATCTATAGAAGCTGAAGCCACTCACCCTCTATGACTTAGCAATTTCATTCCTGTGTATTGACTCCACCAAAATTCATTCATATACACCAAGAGATAAAGAATTTTCATAGCAGCTGCATTATTAACAGTCAAAAGCTGGACTCAACCTAAATGTCCAGGTACAACTGACTGGATGATTTAATTACTTTCATTCAATAGAACACTGTAACAGTAGTAAGAATGCTAGACAATACTTATATGTAAAAATAAGGATAAATCTCACAAACACGATGTTGAACAAAAAAGCCATATGCAGAAAAAAACACTTCTTGGAAGATCTTATGCATCTAATATTTTATAGTAAAAGTGGTTTTTAAAAAGGAAAACATTATTCAGTTCAGCTCAGTTGTGTCTGACTTTTTGCGACCCCATGAATCGCAGCATGCCAGGCCTCCTTGTCCATCACCAACTCCCGGAGTTTACTCAGACTCACATCCATTGAGTCAGTGATGCCATCCAGCCATCTCATCTTCTGTTGTTCCCTTCTCCTCCTGCCCCCAATCCCTCCCAACATCAGAGTATTTTCCAGTGAGTCAGCTCTTCCCATGAGGTAGCCAAAGTACTGGAGTTTCAGCTTTAGCATCATTCCTTCCAAAGAAATCCCAGGGCTGATCTCCTTCAGAATGGATTGGTTGGATCTCCTTGTAATAACATTTATAATCACACCTGTTACAGAAGCCTTTCTAAGTGCCCAATATGTATTATCTTATTTACTGTTGAAAACAAACTCCATATAACAGATGATTATCAGACAAAGGTTAAATATTACCACAATCACAAATGACAGAGCAAAAAATAAATATAGTTCTGATTCTGGAGCTTTTAGAATAGTCTGCCTTACATTCATTTAATCTTGTGAAGTTGCAAGGAAGGAAGTATTATTTCTATCTTCTACAAGAAAAATGAGCCCTGAAGAAGTTCAATCATGTGCCCAGGGTCACAGAGCTAGCAGAAGCCTATTACACTGCCTTCTTTTAGTAAGACAAACAGGCATCTTTTTTATTTTTTACTGTACACAAGTTTACTGAAATATAGTAGCATCCTTGCTTACTAAATAATTTGGTGCATAAAACATGCTCTACTGAGCCCTATGACCTGTTTATCCCAAAATATAATGTGATTTCCCATTTCCTAAATAAGAATTGAGAAGTAACACACTTTTGTTTTTGGCTTTCCATGGTAATATGTAACTAATGATTTTACTTCATGACAGTGAACCTCAGGGGCCTAAGCAGGACTAATTTTGAAACCAATTTGAAACAAAAGTGCAAAACAGTTAACCAGAGAAACAGTCAATGCTGCTTCTGAGATATAGTTGGCTAATTCCTTTCTGTTCCTTGTATCTTTTTAAAATTAACTTTTATTGGAGTATACTTGATTTACAATGTTGTGTTAGTTTCTGCTAGACAGAAAAATGAGTCAGTTATACATATATCCACTTCTTTTTAGATTCTTTTCCCATGTAGGTCAATAAAGAGTATTGAGAAGAGTTCCCTGCTATACAGTATCTCCTTGTTAGTATTTATCACAAACTGCAACTATGAAAGGACAAGAAATCACATAAGGAAGATCAAGGTGACTGAGAGAAAAACACTAGGGAGAGAAAAAGTTGAAAGGGGTTAATAAAAAGGCAAAAATGAAGAGAAAAAATAAGTTTAATGAAAGAAAATAAGATTTTAAAACAGAATTTCCATTTCTTGATGTCTTGAATAGGAAAAGGAAGGAGGGAAGAAAGAAAGAAATGGAAGGGAAAAGGGAGGGAGGGAAGAGAAAGATCCTTCCACCCTAGCAATCATTCCACCCTGCCACAGAAAGGGTGGTAACAGGAATTTCCATTCTGAATTCTGCCAGTTTGTAGAATCAGATCAAACTCTCAATGACTCCCAGCATTTAATCACCATTCTTCTCTAACTTTCTCAGCCTGAATAGAAAAAATGACATCCCACATTCAGCATGATGGTACAATATAATGCTGCCTTCCAGCAACTTGCCTTGTAATTTGGGTGAATGACAACTGGCTCACCCAGTAAAATAATGTGATGTCTATTGGTGACCTAAAGGCCTCAAAGCAACATTCACTTGTTCCCCTGCTCTGAAAATAAATGGTTTACCACAAATTTATTATTTTGGAAGGACCTAACTATCACTATTTGAGTCACCACAGTACAGAGTAGTTCTGTTAATATTGGCATCATAATACTTGGTGTCAGCTTTCAAACCAAAATGAACTCATCAGCATCTCTTATCATCTTCCTTTTGAGCTCCTTTAATTGCACTAACAGTCTCTTAGAGTGGCATAACAGCCCAAAAGGAATGTTTAGTTTTAGCCAACAATTTTCTGCAGACTTTTATTCCAAGAAATTTCCTACTGTCATTGGCATTTGTCTTATTTTCAAACTTCATCCTGTGTCACTTCTAAATATACATTCCCAAAGGAAAAAAAATGAAATTCAAATCTTATATTTCCGTGAGGAAGACAAGCTCAACTGTTTTCTGAAAGCTATAAATAGTAGAAATACCATCTCTTTGTCATGTGAGAAGATATTCCCAATCTTTTCCAAGGGAACCACAGCAAAGGAGAAATCAAAATTCTTTACTATCCTGAATTATGTTTTAAAACTTACAAATGGTCTGAAATAGAGAGTAGATACTTTGGAAAAAATTAAGCCCATGGGTATTATAAAACTGAAAAGAATATCATTAAGTGATATATAGGTAGTGATTTGAACTGTGGTGTTGGAGAAGACTCTTGAGAGTCTCTTGGACTGCAAGGAGATCCAACCAGTCTATCCTAAAGGAAATTAGTCCTGAATATTCATTGGAAAGAGTGGTGCTGAAGCTGAAACTCCAATCCTTTGGCCACCTGACTTATTTGAAAAGACTCTGATGCTTGGAAAGATTGAAGACGAGAGGAGAAGGGGACAATAGAGGATGAGATGGTTGGATGGTATCACCAATTCAATGGACATGAATTTGAGTAAACTCCAGGAGTTGGTGATAGACAGGGAGGCCTGGCGTGCTGCAGTCTATGGGGTTGCAAAGAGTTGGACATGACTGAGCGACTGAACTGAAGGTAGTGATTATTTTACAAATATTTTCTTCCTTCTCTCTGCCCTCAAAATTTTCTGTATTGCTTCTGTATAATTTAGATAAAGTTATTTATATTTTGAGCTAAAATTGTATAAATGCTATCAACTAGGAGTCAGTTTAACTGGTGAATAATACATTCTCTATCTGAAGTAAGCTATCAAAAAACTCATATACAAGTTAGCATCATCTGTTGATGGAAAAGAAGAGCATGTAGTAACTCTTGTGAAGTAGAAAATCACCACCTCTAGAATTAGAAATAACAGTACACCTAGAATTCTTTGTGTCTATCACAAGAAAAGGACTCAAATGGTTTTCCTGTGTCTACTCACATTAAAATAGAAAATGGAATTGGATTCCTCTGAAGAACAATTTCTTGTACCATTTAGGGCCTATTTACATGGATATGTATTCAGCGAGGGATGTCTCTCTCTCTTAGTATAACTGGCAGCCAAATCAAGGGAGAAAGGAACAACTATTTTTCCTGGATTCATCATCTGACTTAAAGTATTAAATTAGGCAGCCTGGGACAGGGAGAACCAGAATTAGACCCATCAGTACAATAGACTAGAATAATCCTTAGCCAAGGGTGATTCTGCCCACCAGGGGATAATTAGCAATATCTGCAGACATTATTGATCATCACAGTTGGAGGTTTCCATAGAAACTAGTGGATAGAGGCCAAGGATACTGCTAACATCCTAAAATAACCAGGATATTATCCCCCACCATGAAGAATTATCTGTCCCTGAATATCAATAGCATCAAGGTTAAGAAATCCAGGCCTAGAGAAATACTCATGTGTATAAATGATAGGCAGATGAAAAGTTAAAGTTAGAAACACAATACATTAAGTTCAATGAGATTTCATTATTAGTCAAAGCATATAAAAACTAACTGGGCTATAGTTTATTTCCAGGTTTGTATGTTATTTCTATATTAAAGTATATCTTAAAAAAGTCAGTGCTTCTCAATTCATCATGCCATTTTAAGATTTTAAATATTGTTCTGATAAAATATCAAAATCTTGACTTAGAAAAAAATTAATTGATATATTATACCTTATCAAAAATAAAACTTCTCATCAAAAGACACTATTAACAAAAGGACATTATTCAGAAAATTAAAGTATAATTCATAAACTAAAAGAAAATATTGACAAAACATATGTCTTATAAAGAACTTATCCAGAGTAAAGAACTCTCAAAATTCAATAAGAGAAAAAATTCTATTACAAGTCTGCAAAAGATGTGAAAAGACAGTTTACCAAAGAAGATATATAGATATCAAATAAGCACATGAAAAGATGTCAATATCATTAGTAATCAGGGAAAAGAAAATTAAGATCATAATGTGATACCACTTGACACCATTTACAATGTCTAAAATCAAAAGACTGACCCTATCCAGTGCTGGAGAGGATGTGGAGCAATTAGAACTTTCACATGTTGTTGCTGGGAAATCCCAACCACTTTGGAAAACAATTTGATATGTACCTACACAAATACTTGGACAGAGATATACATAGAATATTTATTTACAAAAGTAAAAAAATCTAGAAACCAACCAAATGTCCATCAAAAAGTGAATGTAAAAAATAAAATTATAGCATATTTATACAATGGAATACTCCTCAGCAATAGAAGGGGTTGATGAACACACAAGGATAAATCCCAAAATAATTTTGCTGAGTAAATAAGAAAGAAAATTACATACTGTATGATTACATTTACACAAAGACCCATATAATGCAAATGAATCTATAATAACAGAAAGAAGAATCTTTGTTTCTTTCAGAAATGGTTTCTTTCAGAAATGGTTTGCAGTGGAAACCACTGAGCTGTAGGACATTTAAGGGAGGATAGAAGAATTATTGACACTGAGAGCCATAAGGAAACCTTTGAGGGTAATGGGTATGTTTACTATCTTGACTATAGTAAAAATTTCATGGATATAAAGGTCAAAAATGAAAAAACAAAACAAAACAAAAAACTATTCACTTTAAACAAGTGAAGTTTACTGTATATCAATTATACCTCAATAAAGTTATTTTAAAAATAAAAGAGTATTTTCCTGCAAAAGACACATCAAAGCCTTCATTGTTTATTGTTTTGAGATTTTTAAAATAAAATCTTATTTTTAAGATATAACCTTATTTGACCATTCCTTAATTGTGATATAGTAGCAAAAACTCTTGATCAACTAACAGCCCAATGGCAGTCCTAAGTAAAACTGTGAAAGCACAGATTGAAGTAACCTAGTTTTTATGTAATAACCAAATAGAAGTAAGAAGTGAAGTTGCTAGGTCGTGTATGACTCTTTGAGGTCCCATTGACTATAGCATACAAGGTTCCTCCATCCATGGCATTTTCCTGGTAAGAGTGCTGGGGTGGGTTGCCATTTTCTTCTTCAGAGGATCTTCCCAACCCAGGGATTGAACCCAGGTCTCCCACATTGCAGGCAGATGCTTTACCCTCTGAGCCACCAGGGAAGCCCAATAACCAAATAGGACTTCTACAAAAAGATTCATGCTGCATATTGGAATATCACTCTACTAGTAGTCCTTAATATGTGAGTTTCAAAACCAAAGAACAGTTACTGAAAACCAACACAAGTCATTCTAGTTTGAGCTGCTGTTTCACTCTTCAAGAATTCCCAAAATGTTTAGAGAAATAAAACTACATATTTATAGTATAAATGTAAATATACAAAAACATATATAACTATATAGTTTACATTAATAAAATTATATATATATGAATAAACTTGTAAAGATGAAGGGAAAATTTGAACAGAAAATGATTTCAATGGAATTTTTATAAAGTATTTCCATGGATTTGGATAAGAAATTTGTATTAAGAAAATGAGGGCTAACTGAGATATATCAATCAATTCAATACATATTTGTTGTGTGTCCACTAGATAAATGCTGGAAATACAGCAGGAATTAGAACAGTCTCATGGAGCCATGTTTTATGAATTTTATATTCAAGAGGGAACAGTGGGTAGTATAAATTTAAAAAGTAAAACTATATATACTATCAGATGGTAACAAATACTAAGAAAGAAAACAGAGCAAAGAAGAATAGTTGAATGTCACACTTTTAAATAGTAGGTAGGCATCCTAGTAATGCCTCACTTAAAGGATACTTTTAAAGCAAAGACTTGAAAGAGGTAAGAGAATACGGAGAATAATATGGATAACCAAGAAAAGCACTTCAGAAAAGTATCAGTTCCCTCTGAAGGTAAGATCAGAGAGGTAAATGTTCAGATCCTGTATGGCCTTACAAAGACTTGGGCTTTTAATGTGTATGAAATGAAACCCTTTTAAGGCTTTGAGTCCAGGAATGATGTGATGTGGCTTTTTTTTTTTTTTTTAAAGATCATCTTAATTATTTTATGAGGGTGGGGGAGGGAAAAATCAGGAAGGAGTTAAGAGGCAATTTCAAAAATCTAGGCAAGAGATGACAGTTGTAGCAGACAACCCCTAGGGTGACTTTCAATGATCCTTTCCTCCTGGTGTATACACCCTTGGACAATCCCCTCCTCTGGGTATGAGACCTGTTTGCTTCTAACTAACAGAAAATGGCCAAGATAATGGGATGCCATTACCATGATTACCTTAAGACTTCATCTTGCTTGCAAAGCCAGAGGAGAGATTTCCTCTTACTAGCTTACTTCCACAAGGTATGTTCGAGAAGCACTTGGATCAGAAATCAACAGATGGTTTTGAATCACTAATGGCAGCCCCCTGCAAGAAACTGAAGCTTTGGCTATGCTGCTGCTGCTGCTGCTAAGTCGCTTCAGTCGTGTCTGACTCTGTGCGACCCCATAGACAGTAGCCCACCAGGCTCCCCCGTCCCTGAGATTCTCCAGGCAAGAACATTGGAGTGGGTTGCCATTTCCTTCTCCAATGCATGAAAGTGAGAAGTAAAAGTGAAGTCGCTCAGTCGTATCCGCCTCTTAGCGACCCCATGGACTGCAGCCTAGCAGGCTCCTCCACCCATGGGATTTTCCAGGCAAGAGTACTGGAGTGGGGTGCCATTGCCTTCTCCTTTTGGCTATGCAGTCACAAGCAAATAGATTTTGACAATCACCTATTGGCACTTTGAAGCGAACCTTTCCCCAGTCATGCCTTGGATGAGAGTGCCAATTAGACCAATATCTGGACCGGACCCTGAGGAAGTACAACCCCAAACTCAAGAACACAGACTACACCCAGTAAAACTACACCCAGACTTCTGACCTACAACACTCAGACTTCTGACCTACAAACTGTGAGATAATAAATGCATTAATATATTAATATGTTGTTTTAAGCTGTGAATGTATGGCCATTTGTTATGTAGCACAGAAAACTAGTACAACAGCAGTTCAGGTTAGGGTGATAGAGGTGGTTTAAAAGTATCACAGCTGTAAGAATTAACACTGAAAGTATTAGAGGCAGTAAGATTTAATAACTATTACAACAACCAAAGTTAGGAAAGACTCCAAGTTTTGTTGCTTAGACCTCAGAAAGAAACCGGGGAAGGTAATGGCACCCCACTCCAGTACTCCTGCCTAGAAAATCCCATAGACAGAGAAGCTTGGTAGGCTGCAGTCCATGGAGGTGCTAAGAGTCAGAGGTGACTGAGCAACTTCACTTTCACTTTTCATTTTCATGAACTGGAGAAGGAAATGCAACCCACTCCAGTATTCTTGCCTGGAGAATCCCAGGGACGGGGGAGCCTGGTGGGCTGCCATCTATGGGGTCACACAGAGTTGGACACGACTGAAGCAACTTAGAAGCAGCAGCAGGAGCAGAAAAGTCCATTTTCTGAAATGGAGAGAAGTGTGGAAAGAGCAAGAGATGGAATCACATGTTTATTTCAGGATTTAATTTTGAGACAATGAGTAGGGAGTAGTAAATTGCCTACAGGAACTGGAGCTCAGTGCAAATAAGAGGGCAGCAATGTACTTTTGGGATTAGTCAGTGTACACATGGTATGTACAGTCATGACACCAATGACATCTCAAAGGTGAGGTAGAGACAGATACTGCAAGACAGAAATCTAACAGAAGAAAAAGATGTCACTTAAAAACAGGTACAGAAGCTTAGAGGAAGAAATGATTCAAAGAGATTGACTATTAGTGACTTAAAGGCAGTCAGCATATTTAATTTACTTGTTACATCTTCAAGAACTTAGCATGGCATCTGGAAACCAGAAGAGCCTAAAAAATGACAGGCGTTAATGAGCAAAACACATAAAGGGGGCAAAGGGAAATTGTTGCTATGGGAGATGGGAGGTTGGAGTGACAGATTTACATTAATGATTTCCCCTCAGAGATGTCTGACCCTAAAAACAGCATGCATATTCTCATTCAGAGCATGACAGAATTCCTCTGAAACTGAAGCAGGAACTTGATAGATACCCTGTCTAGGAACAAGTAGCTACCTTAAGTTCAAAGCACGGTTATAGGAGAAAAAGACAACTACTGCTGTTTGCTGTTGTTTAGTCACTAAGTCATGTACAACTCTTTTGTGACCCAAGGACTATAACCTGATGGGCTCCTCCGTCCATGGGATTTCCCAGGCAAGAATACTGAAGTGGGTTGCCATTTCCTTCTCCAGGGGATCCTCCCAACCCAGCGTTCAAACCCAAGTCTCCTGCATTGCTGGTGGATTCACCACCACTGAGTCATCTGGGAACCTGACAACTGTAGTTCAGTCACTCAGTCGTGTCCGACTCTTTGCAACCCCATGAACCACAGCACGCCAGGCCTCCCTGTCCATCACCAACCCCCGGAGTTCACTCAGACTCATGTGCATCAAGTTGGTGATGCCATCCAGCCATCTCATCCTCAGTCATCCACTTCTCCTCCTGCCCCCAGTCTCTCCCAGCATCACAGTCTTTTCCAATGAGTCAACTCTTTGCATGAGGTGGCCAAAGTACTGGAGCTTCAGCTTTAGCATCATTCCTTCCAAAGAAATCCCAGGGCTGATCTCCTCCAGAATGGACTGGTTGGATCTCCTTGCAGTCCAAGGGACTCTCAAGAGTCTTCTCCAACACCACAGTTCAAAAGCATCAATTCTTCGGCACTCAGCTTTCTTCACAGTCCAACTCTCACATCCATAAATGATCACTGGGAAAACCATAGCCTTGATTAGATGGACCTTTGTTGGCAAAGTAATATCTCTGCTTTTTAATATCTAGGTTGCCTCCTGCAATTCTTTTTGGCCCAAGGAGAAGAATCAGGAGTAGATTCATAGCTCAAAGATAGAACACAGAGTGCTCAGGTCAACTAATAGGCCTTCGACATTTTTTAATTCTCTATTAGAACCATTTCTTACTTTAAAATGCTTTTCTTCAACAACTCTAAGCATTGTGTGTTTTCAATACTGAGACAGAAATAGTGTTTTAAAAGAAAAAATTTTAAGGTGTCTTTTCAGTTCTGCATCAGAGGTATTCTGTAAGATAAAAAGAAAAAAAAAAATCTACCTGCAAGAAACTACTAGAGAATCAAGAGCCAGATTATATTCACACTTTGGAGATGTTATTAAAGTTCAAAGAAACAATATCTTAATACTGCTATAAATAATTTAGAAGCAAAATTTTTAATACTTCTAACAGATTGTCCTGCTGCACTATTATATACTTACCAAATGCATATGTGTCTATATATGTGTAAGTTATTAAATGTAGATTTTTATTAAATCACTGAAATACCTGATAAGTAAATACCAGGAGTTGTGTTAATTATCTGTTATGAGCTCAGCATTTTCATCGATATTAGAGACTATTAAGTGGCAGGGTATGGAATTGAATACCTATAAACCTCTAGTCCTGTTGCCTCTGCCCCGGTGCTCTTTCCCTTTCACTCTACGTGTGTCAACTCGGATTGACTAATTTATACATTCACATTCTTCACTTTAGATAAATGCTATAAAAATTAAAAATAACTCACCCTGACACATGGCAATTTTGCAGAAGCTTTGGAAGTTCTTCCAAGTGTTGCTATGAGATAAATTATATATCAAAATAATTTTCTGTCAGAGACAGAAAATTTCTTGCTACTTGGATGGAGGTAATAACTTAGTAGGTTCTTTCCACCTCTAATTTATTGTTGGCATGAGATTTGACATTTTATCTCAGTAAGATTCTGTTTCTACAGGGAATTTTCAATAAATAAAGTTAATTTCAGTCATTTTGAACTTTTAGCAAGTCTGGGAGACTTCTATAAAAGGACTAACACTATTAACAAATGAGGCAAGAAATTTTATATTTTAGCTTGGATTTTTTTTTAAGGCACATGAAAAGGCAATTCAATTTTTACATTCAAAGAACACTCAAGAGTTTAAATGTCTATCAAGTGTATCCCCAAAACAAGAAAAAGCAAAAATATAGATTTTTTTTCTTTCAATTAAACACAGACTAAAATATTCTCCCATTAAGAAACTGGGTAAGTTCAAAGATTTAGAAACATACTAATTCAAACAAATTACCACTGTGTTGTCCCTTGTTTAGATAGACAGGACCTCAGCTGTGATCGTAAGACACCTCCAGATGAAAGACAAGTCAGGCAAAAGGTCTATTACTTTATTATCCCAGTATCTAAACTTTGTAAATACACAGTGCTTTCACTAAATTGTTTCACCTTTTCAGCTAGACACTGGGCTCTATATGCACACAGATATAAAGTACATTTAAGCTTAAGGAGATCTAAGCAGACTAACTGATTACAGTACCTAATTACATTCTCAGAGCTAAAACAAAATAAAATGATCCCTATCTAAAATGAGGGATTTTAAAAAAAAGGAATTACAGGTTGTAACTTTGTTCATCCTACTTAAGAATGGTAAAACTAAATTATTAAATGGTATTGGATAGCATCACTGACTCAATGGACATGAGTTTGACCAAACTCCAGGAAATGGTGAAGGACAGGGAAGACTGGAGTGCTGGAGTCCGTGGGTCTCAAAAAGTCATACATGACTAAGTGGCTGAACAACAACAACAAATGTGTGTGGTAAATACTTATTTTCACTTAATATCCACAAAAATCTTATAAACTAGGGATTTACATTCTGATTTTAAAGATGACAAACTAAGGTAGAAAGATGAAAACTATCTTATTCAGTAAGCTCATTCATAAAGATGAAAATTAAGCTTACCCAGTTCTGACTACAAAGACAATGACCTTTTAATAGCTAAGTACTTAAATAACTCCAATGTTTAAAATAATAAACTGATATATTACTTTAAGCATTAGCGGATACCCAGGAAGTTGAGACTCATAATTTCGATTTTAACTAAAGTTCAAGTAGTACTTTGGTAGTCTTGTTCTCATGCAATGAGGGAGAAAAAAATATATTTTCAAGATACATATAACAGTAAACCTTCCAAGTTCTGGAGCTCCTACTTTCCCTCTTATTCTCAGCTTCTTTGTATTCTTGTAGTGTTCTCTCACTTCACAGAAGATCCTAAGAAATGGTTGTTGGATCCTAATTGACCCCATTCTTATCAGAGGATGCCCCCCTAAATCTGTAGCCACCTAGGTTAAAAAATGCAATTGTATGTTCTTGCCAAAGAGAAGAGCAAAATCTACAACTATTTTAATATCCTAATTATTCCTCTATAAGGTATTCTACCAATCTGCCTCAAATATTCAGATTTCCACTTCAATTTTATTTTGGATCACAAAAAGAGAGAAAGGAAGTTGACTTTCATATATTTCCATAGTATGTTTCTTTCACATCCAAGATAGGCCTATTCACATGCTGCAGAAATGGAGTAATACAGAGATTTTACTTGAAGAAAAGGAAAACTTTGATTAGCATCTTATATAAAGACACACTTTGTGCAACACCTTCAATAGCTTTGAAGTGAAAGTCACTCATTTGTGTCCAACTCTTTGTGACCCCTTGGACTATACAGTCCATGAAATTCTCCAGGCCGGAATACTGAAGTGGGTATCCATTCCCTTCTCCAGGAGATCTTCCCAACCCAGGGATATAACCCAGGTCTCCCTCATAGCAGGCAGATTCTTTACCAGCTGAGCCACCAGGGAAGCCCAAGAATACTGGAGTGGGTAGCCTATCTCTTCTCCAGGGGATCTTCCTGACCCAGGAATTGAATTGGGGATTAAAGCTTTACCTCACAGGTTAAGGTATCACCTGTGAAATTCACGTATTGATATAGATCTCATTTTTCCTGAATACTTTAACAAAAATTGGCAAAGATTCCTCAAAGATTACATCATTAGAGCTAACCTGGGTGAGGGAAGAAAATTGCAATGTTGGTGGGGACAGAGTTATTGCACTAACTCAGATCCTGGAGCCACGGAAATAAATGTGAATTCATCAGTGTTCCTTCAGGAATAAAAGAGAGAAAGAGAAGGAGAAAGAATCTGAAAGAGTTCTTTCATTTCATTGCTTGCTATTTTTCTGCCTTTGACCACAACCTCCAAGTCACAAGTAATAGAAGAAAAGAAAAGTCTAGATGGAGGAAAAGGAAATGGGAAGACATGATGAAAAGAGGACAAGGTTTGGCAACGTTTTCAAGAGGTTAGAAAAGGGTCATAATTCAGGACTAGAAGTGTAAATTGAGAATATTTGTTACTTTTGTGCAAGTAATATTATAAATAAATATGAATTGATATGCTCAGATTTACCAGATAAAATTTGCCTTTGGAATTCCAAACAGAACAGGGTTCCCTTATAACGGGCTTACAGGTCTCAGCCTTCTCCCTGATGATTTTACATTTTCTACAATCCCAAAGTGCTATTAACTTTTGAATTATAGAAAGAGAATAGATACTTTTTCATCACTATTACAAGGAGGATAATCATTTTTAATTTCTTTTCCCATGCTGTTAATCAGCTTCCTTGAGTTCCTCTCCACATGGAGAAAAGAGATTTTAACACTTCCTCTTTCTGGGTGACAACAATAGAAGCCATACAGAAAGGCAAAACTTAGCATTTTAACTTGTACACTGTGGATTGGCTTTAGATATCACATTGAGAAATGAAAGTCTTAAGCAAGAGAGCAAATGTTCATAATTTAAAAGGAAAGATACTTCTTTAAGGACTTCACAGGTGGCGCTAGTGCTAAAGAACCTATCTGCCAATATAGGAGACAGGAGACAGCAGGTTCCACCCCTGGGTTGGGAAGATTCGCTGCAAAGGCATGGCAACCCACTCCAGTATTCTTGCCTAGAGAATCCCATGGACAGAAGGGCTTGGCAAACTACAGTGCATGGGGTTGCAGTTGAACATGACTGCCACAACTTAGCACACACACTTATTTCTTTAAATGTGTTACCTGAAAGATTTTGATGATAACACAGTTCAATAGTTTTAAATAAAAACTAAGACGTTCACTTAAACACACAGCCCATCTATCTAAAACTGGAGAAATATTTGGTCATTCATCATTTTAATTGGATTTTTTGTATGTGGAGGCTTGGGTGGCCCAGATAGTTTTTGCATTTTTTAAAGCAGAACACAGCTTCTTCTTTCTTCAATATGACATTTTACTGTCCCTTCTTCCCTTCCTTCTTTCCTGTCCTTCTACCCTCTCTGATCTCTAAATTCCATACTTCTAATTGCTTTGGTCTGAAAGTGTAATGTAGAGAAGAAGGAAGGATTTGAAGTCTAGCAGTAAGAATTCTCAAGTCAAAGGTTTTTATGGGTAAAGCTTAAAAGATTTCTAAAGATACTTATATTATATCCTAAATAATTGCTCTTTTTAATAAAATAATTTCTAACTCTATTTTAATAAAAATAATATTAAATGTCAGTGAACTTCTTAGATGATGAAAGAGAGATCAACTTTAGGTCAGGAAACCTATCAGCATGATTTCTTCCAAAACTATGCAAAATATTTCATAAGAAATTGCCTAATGCCCACGACTGCTATATCAACAGCAACCACTAGTGCCTGTATTTTAAATAGGAGGCACAGTTCTCCATTAAAAAAAAAAAAAAAAGACCACTGACTTCCTCTATAGGTCTTAAAACATTATACTATTGCATAGTAAGTATTTATCCCAAAGTTCTTCCCAAATCTAAAATCTGCACCAGGTTTTTGAGTGCTACTTAATTAGGATGTGTTTTCAGATAAAAGACAGAAAAACAGATACATGGAGGAAGCATTTAGCCATATTAAATGTACAGGTTCATGTTTTTACACCAACAAAAACCAACAATAATTGTCAGTTCCAAAGTTGTTTGCAAAGGGATATAGTGGTGATTTATTTTTTCCTATCAAAGGAAAAATATCAAAAACATCTCACTAAAGGAGATTAGCAGAAAAATCAGTTCTAATTTATCTGTCAAGAATATTCTGCAGGTATACAAAGGGCTCCCCTCATGGCTCAGCTGGGAATGAAGCTGCCTGCAAGGCAGGAGACCTGGGCTACATCCCGGGTTGGGAAGATTCCCTGGAAAAGGGAAAGGCTACCCATGCTGGTATTCTGGCCTAGAGAACATGGACTGTATAGTCCATGGGGTTGGACATGACTGAGCAACTTTCACTCTCCGTACAAACAGAATTATAATGTTTTTTCAGTGGTAGACCTGACATTATGAGCACATAGATATGTACTGCTAATGATGCAAATAACTGATAGACTTACACAGTGATACTCCCATATTTGTCAACAATAGATTATTTATCAAGTATTGGTATCCTTTTAGTAAAATTCTCACAATTCTATAAGAAATTAAAAGTAGAGGAAACACACCAAAATACTCTAGATTAAATGAAAGCTCATGGGGAAAAAAAACTATATATATATACACATACAAATATACATATAGGTACATAGAGATAAGAACATATTCATCCATAATGCTTATTATATTGCTGTACTTCAAGGAGGTAAGGGATACATGAAGGAGATATTTTTAAAAAAGAAAATTAAAATCAGAAAGTAGTAAGCAAATATGAAAGTCATGTTGCTCTGAAGACAAGTGTCAGTAACAGCACTGCAATAAGACATTTAGTCTTGGCAAAGAGTAAAAAGGTAGAGCTGAATTCAAGATTCTTGAATTAAGCCAAGACTCTGGAAGAAGAGAGAAGATTTGCTCCTGCCAGGTTAAACAAATGCAAATTATCTCTAAGAAAAGCTTCTGCATTATAGGTGTATAGGTGTTGTTTTATATATGGTGCTATATAAGACTCAGAAAATTGTGTGTGTAAATATATTCATTTATGTATCAAATGATATATATATTTGGTATATACCGTTATATACACAGAGTTATCTTCAAGAAAATTAGAGATATCAGGGAACTTTTCATACAATGATGGGCACAATAAAGGACAGAAATGGTATGGACCTAAAAAAAAAGCAGAAGATATTAAGAAGAGGTGGGAAGAATACACAGAAGAACTATACAAAAAAGATCTTCACAACCAAGATAATCACAATGGTGTGATCACTCCCTATAGCAGACATCTTGGAATGTGATTTCAAGTGGGTCTTAGAAAGCATCACTGCAAACAAAGCTAGTGGAGGTGATGGAATTCCAGTGGAGCTATTTCAAATCCTCAAAGATGATGCTGTGAAAGTGCTGCACTCAATATGTCAGCAAATTTGGAATACTCAGCAGCGGCCACAGGACTGGAAAATGTCAATTTTCATTCCAATCCCAAAGAAAGCCACTGCCAAAGAATGCTCAAACTACCACACAATTGCAATCATCTCACATGCTAGTAAAGTAATGCTCAAAATTCTCTAAGCCAGGCTTCAGCAATACTTGAAATGTGAACTTCCAGATGTTCAAGCTGGTTTTAGAAAAGGCAGAGGAAACAGAATAATTGCCAACATCCACTGTACCATAGAAAAAGCAAGAGAGTTCCAGGAAAACATCTACTTCTGCTTTATTGACTATGCCAAAGCCTTTGATTGTGTGGATCACAACAAACTGTGGAAAATTCTGAAAGAGATGGGAATACCAGACCACCTGACCTGCCTCTTAAGATATCTATATGCAGATCAAGAAGCAACAGTTAGAACTGGACATGCAACAACAGACTGGTTCCAAATTAGGAAAGGAGTATGTCAAGGCTGTATATTGTCACCCTGCTTATTTAACTCAAATGCAGAGTACATCATGAGAAACGCTAGGCTGTAGGAAACACAAGCTGGCAACAAGACTGCCGGGAGAAATATCAACAACCTCACATATGCAGATGACACCATCCTTATGGCAGAAAGTGAAGAATTAAAGAGCTTCTTGATGAAAGTGAAAGAGGAGAGTGAAAAAGTTGGCTTAAAACTCAATATTCAGAAAACTAATATCATGGCATCTGTTCTCATCACTTCATGTCTAATAGAGGGGGAAACAGTGGAAACAGTGACAGACTTTATTTTGGGGGGCTCCAAAATCACTGCAGATGGTGACTGCAGCCATGAAATGAAAAGACACTTCCTCCTTGGAAGAAAAGCTATGATCAACCTAGAAGCATGTTACAAAGCAGAGACATTACTTTGCCGACTAAGGTCCACCTAGTCAAAGCTTTGGTTTTTCCAGTAGTCATGTGTGGATGTGAGAATTGGACTATAAAGAAAGCTGAGCACTGAAGAATTGATGCATTTGAAGTGTGGTATTGGAGAAGATTCTTGAGAGTCCCTTGGATAGCAAGGAGATCCAACCAGCCCATCCTAGAGAAAATCAGTCCTGAATACTCATTGGAAGGACTGATTATGAGCTGAAACTCCAGTACTTTGGCCACCTGATGCAAAAAACTGACTCATTGAAAAGACCCTGATGCTGAGAATGATTAACAGTGGAAGGAGAAGGGGACGACAGATGGTGAGATGGTTGGATGGCATCATCAACTCAATGGACATGAGTTTGGGTAAAGTCCAGAAGTTGGTGATGGACAGGGAGGCCTGGTGTGCTGTGGTCCATGGGGTCACAAAGAGTCAGACATGACTGAACTGAACTGAATATAGCTATTGCCTTGATTAGAGTAGTGAACAAACTCATCAAACTGTATACATTAAATATGTGCAGTTTATTGTACATCAGGTGACTTTAATACATCTGCCTTAAAAAAGAAATTTTGAAATGGTTTAAATAAAAATATTCATAGATAGATTAAATAACAGAATAAGCAAAACTGAAGAGATGAATTCAGAGACATCATTGAAGAAATTATTTCATATGTAGCACAGAGAGAAATGCAGATGGAAAATTTGAAAGAGAAGTTAAATACTGAGAATAGAAAGAAAATAGCTAATATTTATTTAGTCACCCATTCTATAAACAGTCATTAAGGTTTCATTAAGCATCAAGTGTGGTTCGATGCACAATACAGGATGCTTGGGGCTGGTGCACTGGGATGACCCAGGGGGATGGTATGCGGAGGTAGGTGGGAGAGGGGTTCAGGATGGGGAACACGTGTACACCTGTGGTGGATTCATGTTGATGTATGGCAAAACCAATACAATATCGTAAAGTAAAAAAAAAAAAAAAAAAACTTACCAAAAAAAAGCATCAAATGTATATTAGGCACTTTCTACTCCCTGAAGGAAAAAGGTGAGGGAAAAAAGATCCAAAGCAAGTAGGAGGTAGATAATAGTTATGTGGTAGATATGTCATATCCATGATACTGGATATGTACTAGATATGTAGATAGTAGTCATGGTGGGTGTTATGAAAAAATAATGAAAGAAAGAAGATAGAGTCAGAGTCCCATAGATGAGAAGAGAAAGAAGAGAAATTACATTTAAAGCATCACTGCTGCAAATTTTCTAGAGCTAAAGAAAGAAATGAATCCAAGTTACAGAAATAACCTACATTAAGCAGAATACATAAAAATAAATGTATACATAGCTACTGTGCCATGAAACCAGAAACTCTATAAGAATATCATTAAAGTAGTCAGAAAGTATTTCTATCCACAAAATAAAAATAACCAAACTGACAGATTTCTCAGTAGTGAAAATGGAAGTCTCAAAACATATATTCATTTATTCAAGAAATACTTACTATTTACTATGTGTTTTTTAAAGTTAATTTTTATTCAAGTATAGTTAGTTGTTTTATAATGTTGTGTTAGTTTCTCCAGTACAGCAAAGTAAATCAGTTATACATATATCCACTGTTTTTTTTTAGATTCTTTTTCCATAGAAATCATTACAGAGTACTGAGTATAGTTCCCTATGCTATTGTTTTATGTTTAATATAGTAAACAAAATAAACAAAAACTTCTGCCTTCATAGTACTTTCATTTTAATGGTTGCAGGCTGACAGTAAGCAAAATAATAAATAGAATATACGTTAGAAATAAGTGATACATTGTAGGGGGGTGGGGAAAGATAATGACTGTGGGAAATAGGAAAGGATGTTTGGAAAAGTTACAATTTTAAACAGAAAGTCCAGAAAAGCCTCAGTAAGAAGGAAACCTCAGATCAAAGCCCTAAAATGTGGGACTGAGAGCATGGAATTTGGAGCAAAAGTTTCCATTTAATTTATTGCCCTGAGGAGTACATGACTGTTATGCTTCAAAATTAAAGGATGACAGTGTTCTTGGAGTAAAAAGAGAAAAAAAGAAAATTAGTTATATATGAGGTCAAAGACAGGGTGTATAAGAACTTGCAGTCCATTTTTAGGACTTTATCAACTCTGAGTGATAGATGAAGAAACTGGAGAATTTTAAATAGAAAAGTGATAGAATAGAGCTGAATGGTGGCCTCCCAAGGGTACATCTGAGCTCTACTTTCTATGACTTGTGACTATTACCCTATAAAGTAAACAAATCTAGAGCTGAAAAAAATCTAACAGCACAAAGATTGGAAGGGGATGAATGAAATTATACTATTTAAGTTGGCTATATTAGACATCAAGTAGTATAATATTAATTTAAAATAAGTCATGATACTGTTAGAGTGACTTTTTAAAAAATATGAAAGGGTATAGCCAAAAGATAACACTATTTTCAATACTCCATATTCAATATTGAATACTAAATTCAATAGGTTATATGGCTAACCCTAGGAATGGAAGAACCATTGGGATAAACAGAAAATAAATAGAAAAACTAGATTTAAATATAACTACATTATATTAAAAATTTTATCAAATGATAACAGTCTAAATACCCCCTTAAAATTATCAGACTAAGGAAAAAACAAGCTTTTTAAAGGCAAATACAAAAGACATTGAAAATAAAATGCTGGGGAAAGATATCCTGTGTATACCTGATCTCTCTTCACACTGGGTATGCAGTTATAGGAAAAGATCCATGCCCCAAAAATGTATTAAATAGACAATTGGTTTTATCTTATATTGTCAGGGTATATGCAAAAGATAGCAAGCTTCTTAATTCTGAATAGAGGATATTAGCATTTACCTTTCTTGCAACTAGAGAGGAGTAATATTCGGAACCATACTCTCGATCTGCAGAGTTGAATTTGGTAAATCAGCTTTTGTTGTTAATGCTTAGTCATTAAGTTGTGTCCATCTCTTTTGCAATCCTATGGCCCTAGCCCGCCAGTCTCCTCTGTCCATGGGATTTCCCAGGCAAGAATACTGGAGTGGGCTGCCATTTCCTTCCCCAGGGAAACTTCCCAGTCCAGAGACTGAACCAGTGTCTTCTGCATTGGCAGGTGAATTCTTTTCACCACTCAGCCACCAAGTTGGCTTTTAATCCCTTGCTTATATTTACAGTAAGAAATCATGATCCATTGGCCCTCCCAGATGTTTGTTCAAAGACTTACTTTCCTATTGGATAAACCTGGGCTGGGTTTTTTAACTGTTCCTGTTTCATGGTTTTTGTTTAAAAAAAAAAAAAAAAAAACACCCAACATTATATGTAGCCCTTTGTGGTGACCCAGGAATGAAAATTTTTGATTATCAGTCAGCATCTAAATCAGAGGGGAAAACTTAGAGGCAGAAATATCTATTGTAAAATTGTGTAAGACACAGTGAAAAGACCAGTGATTGTTTTTTGTATCATGCTGTCTTTACCTACAAATTAAATAATAAATATTAAATGTGAACAAGTCCCTGCTTCTTGGATAGCAACATTCACTTAATTTTAGAGTCAAATAAAATTGGAGATTACCAATCTTGTTGACTAAATTGTGCCCCTCCCACCACCAAATTCATATGCTAAAAGTCTCAGAATGTGACTGTATTTGGATATAAGATTTTTAAAGTAATAATTAAGTTAAAATGAGGTCAACAGTGTGGGACATAATCCAAAATGACTGGTGTCCTTATTTAAAAAAATAATAAATTAAAAAACAGAGGCAGATAGAGAGAAGACCATCTGAGGACACAATATAAAGGTAGCCACTGTATATTTAAAATGGATAACCAACAAGGGGCTTCCCATGTGTCTCAGTGGTAAAGACTCTGTCTCGAATACAGGAGACACAGATTTGGTCCCTGGGTTGGGAAGATTCCATCAAGAAGGGAATGGCAGCTCACTCCAGTATTCTTGCCTGGAAAATCCTTTGGAGAGAGGAGCCTGGCAGATTATAGCCCAAGGGGTCACAAAGAGTCAGACATGACTTAGCAACTAAGCAACAACCACCAACAAGGAAACTCTATATAGCACAGGGTACTTTGCTCAATGTTATAGGGCAGCCTGGATGGGAGGGAGGGGGGTTTGGGGGAGAAGGGACACATGTGTATGTATGGCTGAATCCCTTTGCTGTCCACCTGAAACTATCACCATGTTGTGAATCAGCTATACTCCAACATAAAATAAAAAGTTAAAAAAGAAAAGGTTCAAGAGGGAGGGGATATATGTATACCTAAGGCTGATTCATGTTGAGGTTTGACAGAAAACAACAAAATTATATAAAGCAATTATCCTTCAATTAAAATAAATAAACTTTAAAAAAGAAAAAAAATTGAGTCAAGCCATTTAAAGCTTCAATGTTAAAAAGTAAAGTTTTAAAGAGAAAAAGAAAATAGATTACCATCCACAAGCTGAGAGAAGCCTCAGAAAATATCCAACCCTGTTGAAACCTTGGTTTTGGACTTTTAGCCTCCAGATTTTGATAAAGTAAATTTCTGTTGATTAAGCCACTCAGTCTATTATACTTTGTAATGGCAGCCTGAGCAGACCAATACGATACCATCTTGTTGTTGCTTGGTGCTGCTGTTGACAGCCCAAAGGACTAGTCAACGTAACAAAGCAAGTTAGAAGAGCTGGGCTAGAATCCATGTCTCCTGGAAACCAGTCTCATTTTAAAATAAAAATCAAAACATAGGACACAGAAAAACAAAAAGACAGATGATCTACAGAATAGCAGAAGAGAAAGATCATTGATAGTGAAACAGCTGAAGATACTCCTAGTGATCTGCAGAGCACCATGTGAAAATCAGTGCATTGATAAGGCTGCTATGTTACACAAGGCAGTCCCACGAAAGTTTGCCACGTAAGTTTGTTTCAAACTTTCCGTTGTGACCTTAGATAATAAGTCAACAATGACTATAAAAATAAACACATATTAAAAGATACATACTTCATGTAGATAGTGACACAGATATAGAGGTTTAATTATTAATATTTGAAGATATAAAAACAACCAACAGAAACTGAAAAGTGTTCTAAGTATGCCACAAAATGGAGGAAAAAAGTATAGCTAGACACTTTTCTATCTGACAGAGAGTATCAGTTCAGTTCAGTTCACTCGGTCAGACATGTCCGACTCTTTGCGACCCCATGAATTGCAGCATGCCAGGCCTCCCTGTCCATCACCAACTCCTGGAGTTTGCTCAAACTCATGTCCATTGAGTCGGTGATGCCATCCAGCTATCTCACCCTCTGTCATCCCCTTCTCCTCCTGCCCCCAATCCCTCCCAGCATCAGAGTCTTTTTCAATAAGCCAGCTCTTTGCATCAGGTGGCCAAAGTATTGGAGTTTCAGCCTCAGCATCAGTCCTTCCAATGAACACCCAGGACTGATCTCCTTTAGGATGGACTAGTCGGATCACCTTGCAGTCCAAGGGACTCTCAAGAGTCTTCTTCAACACCACAGTTCAAAAGCATCAATTCTTCGGTGCTCAGCTTTCTTCACAGTCCAACTCTCACATCCATACATGACCACTGGAAAAACCATAGCCTTGACTAGATGGACCTTTGTTGGCAAAGTAATATCTCTGTTTTTCAATATGCTATCTAAGTTGGTCATAACTTTCCTTCCAAGGAGTAAGCATCTTTTAATTTCATGGCTGAAATCACCATCTACAGTGATTTTGGAGCCCAGAAAAAATAAAGTCTGACACTGTTTCCACTGTTTTCCCATCTATTTCCCATGAAGTGATGGGACCGGATGCCATGATCTTCATTTTCTGAATGACTTTGGAGACCCACAAAATAAAGTCTCTCACTGTTTCCACTGTTTCCCCATCTATTTCCCATGAAGTGATGGGACCAGATCCTATGATCTTCGTTTTCTGAATGTTGAGCTTTAAGCCAACTTTTTCACTCTCCTCTTTCACTTTCATCAAGAACCTTTTTAGTTCCTCTTCACTTTCTGCCATAAGGGTGGTGTCATCTGCACATCTGAGGTTGTTGATATTTCTCCCAGCAATCTTGATTCCAGCTTGTGTTTCTTCCAGTCCAGCATTTCTCATGATGTACTCTGCATAGAAGTTAAATAAGCAGGGTGACAATATACAGCCTTGATGTACTCCATTTCCTATTTGGAACCAGTCTGTTGTTCCATGTCCAGTTCTAACTGTTGCTTCCTGACCTGCATACAGATTTCTCAAGAGGCAGGTCAGGTGGTCTGGTATTCCCATCTCTTTCAGAATTTTCCACAGTTTATTGTGATCCACACAGTCAAAGACTTTGGCATAGTGAATAAAGCAGAAATAGATGTTTTTCTGGAACTCTCTTGCTTGTTCCNCCAGTCTGTTGTTCCATGTCCAGTTCTAACTGTTGCTTCCTGACCTGCATACAGATTTCTCAAGAGGCAGGTCAGGTGGTCTGGTATTCCCATCTCTTTCAGAATTTTCCACAGTTTATTGTGATCCACACAGTCAAAGACTTTGGCATAGTGAATAAAGCAGAAATAGATGTTTTTCTGGAACTCTCTTGCTTGTTCCATGATCCAGCAGATGTTGGCAATTTGATCTCTGGTTCCTCTGCCTTTTCTAAAACCAGCTTAAACATCTGGAAGTTCGCAGTTCATGTATTGCTAAAGCCTTGGAAAATTTTGAGCATTACTTTACTAGTGTGTGAGATGAGTGCAATTGTGTGGTAGTTTACTTTGCCAACAAAGGTCCGTCTAGTCAAGGCTATGGTTTTTCCATTGGTCATGTATGGATGTGAGAGTTGGACTGTGAAGAAAGCTGAGCACCGAAGAATTGATGCTTTTGAACTGTGGTGTTGAAGAAGACTCTTGAGAGTCCCTTGGACTGCAAGGTGATCCGACTAGTCCATCCTAAAGGAGATCAGTCCTGGGTGTTCATTGGAAGGACTGATGCTGAGGCTGAAACTCCAATACTTTGGCCACCTGATGCAAAGAGCTGACTTATTGAAAAGGACTCTGATGCTGGGATGGATTGGGGGCAGGAGGAGAAGGGGATGACTGAGGATGAGATAGCTGGGTGGCATCACCGACTCAATGGACATGAGTTTGAGTAAACTCCGGGAGTTGGTGATGGACAGGGAGGCCTGGCACTGCAATTCATAGGGTCGCAAAGAGTCGAACACGTCTGACCGAGTGAACTGAACTGATACTCTGTCAGATAGAAAAGTGTCTAGCTATACTTTTTTCCTCCATTTTGTGGCATACTTAGAACACTTTTCAGTTTCTGTTGGTTGTTTTTATATCTTCAAATATTAATAATTAAACCTCTATATCTGTGTCACTATCTACATGAAGTATGTATCTTTTAATATGTGTTTATTTTTATACTTCCCTGGTGGCTCAGAGGTTAAAGCTTCTGCCTGGAATGCAGGAGACCCGGGTTCGTCCCTGGGTCAGGAAGATCCCCTGGAGAAGGAAATGGCAACCCGCTCCAGTACTCTTGCCTGGAGAATCCCATGGAGGGAGGAGTCTAGTAGGCTACAGTCCATGGGGTCGCAAAGAGTCGGACACGACTGAGCTACTTCACTCATTTCACTCACTC
Source organism: Aepyceros melampus (assembly GCA_006408695.1). Taxonomy (NCBI): domain Eukaryota; kingdom Metazoa; phylum Chordata; class Mammalia; order Artiodactyla; family Bovidae; genus Aepyceros; species Aepyceros melampus. The sequence goes on from SJXQ01008510.1 coordinate 489,700, forward strand.
ACTCACTTCAGCATTCTTTGGCATTGCCTTTCTTTGGGATTGGAATGAAAACTGACCTTTTCCAATCCTGTGGCCACTGCTGAGTTTTCCAAATTTGCTGGCATATTATGTGCAGTAAAGCTAAATCTTTTGCATATTAAGAAGTTTAATGTTTAAATCCAGAAATACATATATAAATGTTTATTGATGAGAAGAAAATGACCACCAAAGGAAACTAGAAACAGCTATAAATCAGTGGCTCTGAAGCTCTGAGATTAGAATTGGGAACTCATGAGGCAGATTATATATCTATTATAAGCATTCTTATAGCATTTAGTGTGCAGGAATATGTGTGTTGTGGGGGATGGTTTGTGATGTGTGTATAACTCTCTCTTTAAAAGAAAAAACTTGTGAAAATAAAGCTTTCATGGAGTACATCTTTTTCTATATCCACCAAAGGGAATAGTGAAGTCCACTACACAATATAGTGCTGTTGCTGCTGCTGCTAAGTCGCTTCAATCATGTTCGACTCTGTGCGACCCCATAGACGGAAGCCCACCAGGCTCCCCTGTCCCTGGGATAATCCAGGCAAGAACACTGGAGTGGGTTGCCATTTCCTTCTCCATTGCATGAAAGTGAAAAGTGAAAGTGAAGCCACTCAGTCATGTCCGACTCTCAGCGACCCCATGGACTGCAGCCTACCAGGCTCCTCCCATGGGATTTTCCAGGCAAGAGTACTGGAGTGGGGTGCCATTGCCTTCTAGTGTATACAAAATAGTGTATACAATATAGTGTATAAAACATTGTATACAATAGTATACAAAATAGTGAAGTCCAGTATACAATAGTATACAAGAAAAAATGTAATTCAAAAAAGTAAACAAGACAAATAATAGGACAAAAATCATGTATCTGTCTCATGCTTCCTTCTCTTCAGATACAGAGGTCATCAACCCCTTCCCAATTTTCCCTAAGATCTCCTAGAGTATCACTTCAGCCATGTTGGGACAAAGTCAAATCAAATCTATCCTCTGCTGTCACCTTCATACTTCTTTCCTTGTCCTGCCAAAAAAAGAAAAAAATTTATAGACACAAATGAGGCACTTTATAATACTAGAATGGAATTTGTCTAGCCTCTGAAGCAGAAGATGTTAAATTTCTACAAAATTTCATTTTAGTGCTAGAAATTCAATTCCAGACCATGATATCATTTATTTTACTTCCCTGGGCTGTTGGAGAATCGAAACAAAGTGGTATTTTGTTTTCCCCTTAAATATGAAGGTTAAAAAAAGGAATTGGCAATTTTGCTATCCAAAAAGCAAGTCATAAAGAATATATTATATATCATAAGATAAACTGTCAATCTATCTCACCTTTCATGATGTTAAGATCAACCAAGAAAGACTTCTTAAAAATTACATGCCAAAGCGCAATATACAATAGCAAAACTTTGATAAATTTTCCATCATAAATTGATAGACTAGAAAGTACCTTTTTATTACATTTGCTTGTCTAGAATAACTTCTGTACACAATAGAAATATAGTTACTATGTTTCTGTGTCAAAATCTCAGCTGAGGACCATAACTATGTTTGCCAAAACAATGTATAACACATAAAGCCAGTACATCTTTTATTCATAAGCAACCTTCTTCAAATAATATTGAAAGAAAAATATCTAGGTTATTTTCAGACTAGGATACTAAGAGTAATGAATCTGTTATGTCCTTGTAACAAAATTAGAGCTGTCAATATGCAGTGAAAGCTTGGTTCATAACAAAAGACCACAGAACATGTTTCTATCTGGCCTTGATACATGAGAAAAACATGATATGCATTGTCCTGTCATAATCCACTCTATTACAGCTGTCTGAGCAGTGCATTTTCCCCTGGAGCATTTCCATTTGGTCTCCTCTTTCTGAAGCACTGCCAATATTGTCAAACTATTTCGAAGGTTTCACTCTATTATTTTCAAAGCCACCAAGACAATGTGATCCAGAGCAATTTAGCAATGCCTCTAACCCACCTGGAAGTGTTAGCCATGGAGTATGTTTCTGCAGTGATGAGTTCTCTTAAGATATCACACTTTATAAATGTTTAACTCACTAAGAAAAAGTCCTACCATAAGAGCTCTCTGAATAGGTATCATCACAGGGAAGGCAAGTAACAAGAACTGACAGACACAAACACTATGCAGACAGTCCCGGCAACATGAGGGACCACCCATTCCTGAAGGTTTCAGTTGCTCATTTAGACACAGATTCTAAAATTGTTTGGAGTAGAAACATTGTCCCCAGTCTCTGGCTTGAAAAATGCCCACTAACGCCTTCAAGCAACACAACTAGATCTTTCCTGGGACTTTCTGAGTAAAAGAACAAAGTTTTCAGACATTCCAAAAATTACTTCTCTTTCTTATTTAGCAGTCAGTCTCTATAAACATGACATCCTCCCCACCTTCCATTACCATCATTTTATATGTATTTTGATTCAAACAGGCAGCTAATACCTGACTAATTATGCATCTGTGATTTGGAGACATGGACTGGGGAACAGGCATTCCTTCAGGATTCAGGAAATGACCAACTGGGTCACACTACTATATTCTTACTCATAAAAACTAGAAACCAACTATATAGTTTCTTGTTTTTTCTGCAGCAAAGATCTCATCAGAATAATTGCACAGGGCTTCAATAGATTGGTTTTTTTTTTTTCCAGAAAAAATTTCTCTAACCCACCACTCAATCATTGAAGAAAACACTCTTAATTTGTTATTAGATAAGAAAGTGCAAGGGACTTTTAACTTATCAGATAAAAAGTTTAATGTAGGCTATAGTTGCAGGCTCAGAAAACATGACAATATTCTTTAAGAGAGATTTATTACCTTTTTGAGTTAGTTCCATTGATTCTTCATGGCTATACACCTATGTTTCCGCTGTACCACAACATCTATTTTCCATTTGGATACTTATATTTTCCCTCTGCCTACTACTAACTCAAGTCTTCAATAAATTTTTAAATGGTTTTTAGGGTGACCTTAGCAGACCATGCCTCTGTTTCTTTCAAGTAATCTCCAGAGACAGAGGCCAAGGTTGGTTTCTCTACTTCTAACACAAATAGGAAAATAAATTGCAGGTTAAGCTATAAACAATGTTAGATGTTGTACTTCTACCTCTAAAACAATACAATAATATTGATACAGTTGATTTTTAATACCATTGAATAACTTCATTTCAATAGTTAGAGAATAGTGTACATGGATAAGGCGATGGCATCCCACTCCAGTACTCTTGCCTGGAAAATCCCATGGACGGAGGAACCTGGTGGGCTGCAGTCCATGGGGTCACGAAGTGTCGGACACGACTGAGCGACTTCACTTTCCCTTTTCACTTTCAGGCATTGGAGAAGGAAATGGCAACCCAGTCCAGTGTTCTTGCCTGGAGAATCCCAGGGACGGGGGAGCCTGGTGGGCTGCCGTCTATGGGGTCGCATAGAGTCGGACACGACTGAAGCGACTTAGCAGCAGCAGCAGTACATGGATAAAAACTGAATTTTTTAGACTTTTTAAAATTCTTTCTAATCTAAGGAAATGACAAACAAAGCTTAGAGAGTAGCACTAAGTAAGTGATTATTAAATGCTACTGAATACTGATGATTTCATCTGATATTTTTAATGAAATATTTGCTCATAAAAGAGAATAATTTTAGCTACTACAAAGCCTAATCCAAAGTTGAGACCACCTAAAATAAGAATGTAAAAATGTGTGCATGGTCACAGGATAATGATTGTTTATGTGAAAAGAGATGACCTGAAAACCCTGTGAGAAATGCCTGTTTAATTGACAAAGGGGAAAAAATGATCATATTTAGCAACAATTGTCCAAAGAGACCTTAGTACTTATCTCACTGACTCTTACACCCAAAATACTACCCCCATCACTACCAAACTGACCGTGTCACTGGTTATGTTTGAAAACTTTCCAGGAAATTGGAGGTTACTCACTGCCATTAGTCCATCCAATTTGGGCAACTGAATTCTTTTTCACCCCAAATATATATATGCAATGAGTTGACTGCATTTATTTTACTTTTGATCTCTAAAGAGTTACAGTTAACTAAGTGCCATGAGACATTTTCATTTGCACTCTTAAATCAGCCAGTCTCTTGGATCTAATTTTAGAAACTAGCTTGAAAGTTTGCCTTGTTCTCCATGTTATTTTAGGCCAATATTAAAACAAATTTACAATATACATTTATTGTGAAATGTTTTAAACACAGAGAAAACCCTAAAACAATAAATGCTTATGCACCAACTAACTTTTCACAGTTTTCATGTTTGGCCATGTTTATTTTAAATATTAAAACAAAGCAAATCAGAACAAAATAAATCAAACAACAACCAACAATTTCACAACGTGGTTGAATCATCCTGTGTGATCCTTCCAGAACCTAACTCCTTTCCTTTTTCCCAAGAACTTACCACCATACTGAATTTGCCTCACATCACTTCTCTGCATTTTACAGTTTTGCTCATTGCTCATATGTACATATCCTATGAATATAGGATATGTACATATAGAAATATTTTCAATATAGAAATATTTAATACATTTTAAATTCTGCATAAATGATATCAGTCTCTCAGTAGACATATAGATAGATAGGTAGGCAGATAGACAGACAGACACACCCAATTGACCCTGGGACAATTGGGGTGCAAGCTGCGCGGGTGCCCTGTTCTGTGGGTTTTGTCAATAGTAAACACTGTGGTACCACACAGTCTTCTGTCGGTTAAATCCAGGGCTATGAAAACACAGATATGGAGTCACCTTGGATACAGAGAGTCTACTATAAGTTAAATGGGGCTTCCCAGGTGGTGCTAGTGCTAAAGAATACACCTACCAATACAGGCAGACATAAGAGACTCAGGTTCAGTCCCTGGGTCAGGAAGATCCCAGGGAGGAAGGCACGACAACCCTTCCAGTATTCTTGCCTAGAGAATTCCATGGACAGAGGAGCCTGATGGGCTATGGCCCATAGGGTCTCAAAGAGTCAAACATGACTGAAGTGACTTAGCACATACTACAAGTTATATGCAGATTTTCCACTGCTCAGAGGATTGGCAGTCTATGTTGTTCAAGAGTGAACTAAACATATGTCATATTCTAAAGCTTGCTTTATTCTATTTAACTTCTGAGATTTGTCTGGGTTGATACATATAGCTCCAGTCAATTCATTTTAACTTCTGAATAACCAAAATAAAAAACTAAATGCTGCAAAAATGTGTGTGCTTGAGCACATTTGGAACAGTTTCTCTAGGGTATAAACCTAAACATGAAATTACTTGGCTATAGTAAAAAGGAGCACTGTAAGGGGATTAAACCAATTTAGACACACACCAGTAGCCTACTCCTCCACTATCTTGACAACAGTTGGTATTTTAAGACTTGATACTTTATGCTAATCTGATGGGAATTCTATTTCATTGTTGTTTTATTTGCATTTCTCTAATTACCAACAAGGCTAAAGTGTCTTTGCTTATAGTGTTTGACCATCTAACTTTCTTTGTCCATGAATTGCTTTTTTGTGTACTTTTTTTTTCTTCTGAGTTACCGGTCTCTCTTTTTTTTAACTTTATATATTCTGATATAAATCATTCAAGTCTCTCTAACATGTGACTTTTATTTATAGCTATAAAGACATTTTTATAGCACTAATGCAACCAAATTTGTGAATATTATTCTTTATGGTTTGTGCCTACTTTGTCGAGTCTAAACAAATTTCCCTCTTTCCACAGGGTCATAAAAATAACATATATTTTCTTTTAAAAGTTTTAAATTTCTGGCTTTCACATTTCTGTTTTTCATTTTCCTGCGTCATATCCTTGTGTCTATGGATAAAACTTGATGTTATTTTTTATCCATAGAGATAAGCTTAGTCCCAGTACCATTTATTAACTGCTCTAGTCTTTTCCCCTTGATTTATAATGTCATCTCTGTCTTTGTCATATTTTGTATTTTAATGGTTCATTTCACGATTCTCTGTTCTTTTTCATCATTCAATATACTCTCTGAAATAATGCCATATTCCCCCCACCCTATTTTAATCACTCTAATTTATAATTAGCCTTGGTGTCTTGTAGGGAAGCACTATTACCATGTGCCTCTCTGCAATGGTTAATTTTATGTGTCAACTTGACTGGGCCAAGAGGTGACCAGATTAAACATTATTTCTGCTGTATCTAGGAGAGTGTTTCACAGTGAGATAAGGATCTGAATCGATGGATTTACTAAAGCAGTTCACCTCCCCAGGGTGAGTAGGTACCATCCAATCTGCTGAGGGCCTGAATGTAACAGAAGATAGAGGAAAAAGAAATTTGCCCCTTTTACTTCTTGTCAGCTTGTTTGAACTAAAATATGAGACTCATCCCCGCTGGATTGGAATTTATTCCATCAACTCCCCTGATTCTCAGGCCTTTGAACTTGTACTGAAACTGAACCACCAGCTTTCCTGAGTCTCCACCTTGCATATGGCAGATCATGGGATTTCTCAGCCTCCATAATTGCATAACCCAATTCCTTACAACAAATCTCTTCTTATGAATACGTCCTATTGGTTCCGTTTCTCTGGAGAACTCTAATACACTTCTCTTTAAAACTGCCTTAATTATACTTGACTTTACGCTCTTCAATGACCATTTTAGTGATCAGTTTGTCAAGGAAAGTTTCTATTAGGATTTAAATAGAAGAAGCTGAATTAAATGTATAGATTAAGTGATATTTTTCACATTAAGTAACCACATACATGGCAACTTTATATCTTTCCATTTAATCAGATTTTTAAAACCTTCTTCAATAGTATCTTATATTTTTCTCAATAAGATCCTTAAGCACTTTTGTTAAATTTATTCCTGGTTATTTAGTTTTTAGCTCTATGGGCACTTGAAAAGAATACATATCTTTACAAATGGCGTATATAATTTTAAATATATTTTAGATCAAGCTCACTCGTTTTATTTAAACTTCTAAATCCTTCTAAATTTTTCCCCTCAGCTTCAAAGAGGTGTGATTAAATCTCCCACTATGACTGTATATTTTTCAAATTTGCCTGTGTTCTGTCCATGAGGACCAGACTTTTGGCTCCGTGTTCTTTTCCTCCCCAGTAACCAGAATGGTGCCAAGTATATAACTTTTTCATATTCTTAGTGGATTAATTTTAATTATATAGTAACTCTATTTACTCTTATACATGATTTTTGCCTTAAATGTTATCTTTTCTAATATTAATTTTGACACAGCAGCTTTCTTTTAATTCACATTTGTCTGATAAACTCTTTTTTATCCCTTTATGTTCAAATATTCGGCGTGATTTTGCTCTAGGTCTTTCTGTTGTTAGTATCATCATGTTGTTGTTGTTCAGTCTCCCAGTCATGTCTGACTCTGCGACCCCATGGACTGCAGCATGGCAAGACTTCCTGTCCCTCACCATCTCCCCAAGTTTGCCCAAGCTCATGTCCATTGCACGGTGATGCCATCAGCCATCTCATCCTCAGATGCCCCCTTCTCCTACTGTTCTCAATCTTTCCCAGCATGAGGGACTTTTCCAATGAGTCGGTTGTTCACATCAGGCGACCAAAATGCTAGAACTTCAGCTTCAGCGTCAGTCCTTCCAGTGAGTATGCAGAGTTGATTTCCTTAAAATTGACTGGTTTGAACTGCTTGCTCTCTAAGGGAATTTCAGAAGTCCTCTCCAGCACCACAGTTCAAAGTCATCAATTCTTTGGTGCTCTGCCTTCTTCATGGTCCAGTTCTCACAACTGTATGTGACCACTGGGAAGACCAAGCCTCGACTATATGGACATTTGTCAGCAGTGTGATGTCTCTGCTTTTCAACACACTGCTAGGTTTGTTATAGATTTCCTGGCAAGAAGCAATCATCTTCTGATTTCATGGCTGCAGTCACCATCTGCAGTGATTTTAGAGCCCAAGAAGAAGAAATCTGTCACAACTTCCACCTCTTCTACTTCTATTTGCCATGAAGTAATGGGCCAGGTGCCCCATTACTAACATCATGGGGCCATGATCTTAGTTTTTTTAAATACTTACTTTAAAGCTGGCTTTTTCACTCTCTTCTTTCACCCTCATTAAGAGGGTCTGTACTTTCTCTTCTCTTTCTGCCATTAGAGTGGTATCATCCACATATCTGAGGTTGTTGATGTTTCTCCCACCTATCTTCCTTCCTGCCTGTAACTCATCCAGCCCAGCATTTCTCATGATGTGCTCAGTGTACAGGTTAAATAAACAGGGTGACAGCAGACTGCCCAGTCGTACTCCTTTCTCAATCCTGAACCAATCAATTGTTCCATACAGGGTCCTAACTATTGTTTCTTGACACACATACAGCTTTCTCAGGAGACAGCTAAGACAATCTGGTATTCATTTCCATTCAGTCGCTCAGTTGTGTCCAACTCTTGAGCCCTCATTAACTGCAGCACCCGGGTCCATCACCAACTCCTGAAGATTACTCAAACTCAAGTCCATTGACTCAGTGATGCCATCCAACCATCTCAACCTCTGTTGTCCCCTTCTCCCCTCACCTTCAATCTTTCCCAGCATCATGGTCTTTTCAAATAAGTCAGTTCTTCACATCAGGTGGCCAAGGTATTAGAGTTTCAGCTTCATCATCAGTCCTTCCAATGAATATCAGGACTGATTTCCTTTAGGATGGACTGGTTGGGTCTCCTTGCTGTCCGAAGTACTCTCAAGAGTCTTCTCCAACACCACACTTAAAAAGTATCATTTCTTTGGTGCTCAGCTTTCTTTATAGTCCAACTCTCACATCCATATATGACTACTGGAAAAACCATAGCTTTGACTAGACAGACATTTGCTGGCAAAGTCAGACATATGCTGTCTAGGTTGGTCATAACCTTTCTGCCAAAGAGCAAGCATCTTTTAATTTCATGGCTGCAGTCACCATCTGAAGTCATTTTGGAGCCCCTAAAAATAAAGTCTGTCACTGTTTCCACTGATTCCCCATCTACTTAACATGAAGTGATGGGGCCAGTGACATTATCTTAGTTTTCTGAATGTTGAGTTTTAAGCCAACATTTTCACTGTCCTCTTTCACTTTCATCAAGAGGCTCTTTAGCTTCTCTTCACTTTCTGCCATAAGTGAGATATCATCTGCATATCTGAGGTTATTGATATTTCTCCCAGGATTCTTGATCCCAGCTTGTGCTTCATCCAGCCCAGTATTTCTCATGATGTACTCTGCATATAAGTTAAATAAACAGGGTGATAATATATAGCCTTGATGTACTCCTTTTGCTATTTGGAACCAGTCTGTTGTTCCATGTCCAGTTCTAACTGTTGCTTCCTAACCTGCATACAGATTTCTCAGGAGGCAAGTCAGGTGGTCTGGTATTCCCATATTTTTAAGAATTTTCTACAATTTGTTGTGATCCACACAGTCAAAGGCTCTGGCCAATAAAGCAGAAGTAGATGTTTTCCTGGAACTCTCTCACTTTTTTGATGACCCAACAGATGTTGGCAATTTGATTTCTGGTTCCTCTGCCTCTTCTAAAACCAGCTTGAACATCTGGAAGTTCACAGTTCACATGCTATTGAAGCCTGGCTTGGAGAATTTTGAGCATTATTTTGCTAGCATGTAAGATGAGTGCATTTATATGGTAGTTTGAGCATTCTTTGTTGGGATTGGCATGAAAACTGATCTTTTCCAGTCCTGTGGCCACTGCCAAGTTTTCCAAATTTGCTGACATATTGAGTGCAGCACTTTTGCACAGCATCATATTTTAGGATTTGAAATAGCTCTCTGGGAATTCCATCATCTCCACTAGCTTTCTTCATAGTGATGCTTCCTAAGGCCCAGTGATTTTGCATTCCAGGTTGTCTGGCTTTATGTGAGTAATCACACCATTGTGATTATCTGGGTCGTGAAGTTTTTTTTGTATAGTTCTTTTGTGTATTCTTGCCACCTCTTCTTACTCTCCTCTGCTTCTGTTAGGTCCATACCATTTCTGTCGTTTATTGTGCCCATCTTTGCATGAAATGTTCCCTTGCTATCTCAATTTTCTTGAAGAGATCTCTAGTATTTCCCATTCTATTGTTTTCCTCTATTTATTTGCACTGGTCACTGAGGAAGGCTTTCTTATCTCTCCTTCCTATTCTTTGGAACTCTGCATTCAAATGGGTATATCTTTCCTTTTCTCCTTTGTCTTTCGCTTCTCTTTTCTCAGCTATTTGTAAGGTCTCCTCAGACAACCATTTTCCCTTTTTACATTTCTTTTTCTCAGCGATGGTCTTGATCACCACCCACTATACAATGTCAGGAACTTCTGTCCACAGTTCTTCAGGCACTCTATCAGATCTAATCCCCTGAAATTACTTGTTACTTCCATTGTATAGTCTTAAGGGATTTGATTTAGGTCATACCTGAATGGTCTAGTGGTTTTCTTTACTTTCTTCAGTTTAAGTCTGAATTTGGCAATAAGAAGTTCTTGATCTGAGCCACAGTCCGCTCCTGGTCTTGTCTTTGCTGACTGTATAGAGCTTCTCCATCTTTGGCTGCAAAGAATGTAATCAATCTGATTTCCGTATTGACCATCTAGTGATGTCCATGTGTAGAGTCTTCTCTAGTACTGTTAGAAGAGGATGTTTGCTATGACCAGTGTGTTCATTTGGCAAAACTCTATTAGCCTTTGCCCTGCTTCATTCTGTACTCCATGGCCAAATTTGCCTGTTATTTCAGGTATTTCTTGACTTCCTACTTTTACATTCCAGTCCCTTATGATGAAACGGACATGTTTTGGGGTGCTAGTTCTAGAAGGTCTTGTAGGTCTTCATAGAACCATTAAACTTCATCTTCTTCAGCATTACGGTTCATGGCATAGACTTGGATTTACCGTGATATTGAGTGGTTTGCCTTGGAAACGAAGAGAGATCATTTTGGATTCTTCTGTTGACTATGATTGTTCCTTCATTTCTTCTAAGGAATTCTTGCCCACAGTAGTAGATATAATGGTCATCTGAGTTAAATTCACCCATTCCAGTCCATTTTAGTTTGCTGATTCCTAAAATTTTGATGTTCATCTTGCCATCTCCTGTTTGACCACTTCCAATTTCCCTTGATTCATAGACCTAACATTTCAGATTCCTATGCAATACTGCTCTTTATAGCATCGACCTTGCTTCTATCACCAGTTACATCCACAACTTGGTGTTGTTTTTGCTTTGGCTCTGTCTATTCATTCTTTCTGGAGTTATTTCTCCACTGATCTTTAGTAGCATATTGGGCAACGACTGACCTGGGGAGTTCATCTATCAGTGTCCTATATTTTTGCCTTTTCATACTGTTAATGGGGTTCTAAAGCCAAGAATACTGAAGTGGTTTGCCATTCCCTTCTTCAATGGACCACATTTTTTCAGAATTATTCACTCTGACTTACTCTCTTGGGTGGCCCTACATAGCAGGGCTCATAGTTTCATTGAGTTAGACAAGGCTGTGGTCCATGTGATCAGACTGGTTAGTTTTCTGTGATTGTGGCTTTTAGTCTATCTGCCCTCTAATGGAGAAGGATAAGAGGCTTATGGATGCTTCTTGATGGGAGAGACTGACTGAGGGGGAAACTGGGTCTTGTTCTCTGTTGAAAGGTGGGGCTGGGTTCAGTTCAGTTCACTTCACTTCAGTGGCTCAGTCCTGTCCGACTCTTTGCAACCCAATGAATTGCAGCATGCCAGGCCTCCCTTCCATCACCAACTCCTGGAGTTTACCCAAACTCATGTCCATTGAGTCAGTGATGCCATCTAGCCATCTCATCCTCTGTCATCCCCTTCTCCTCCTGCCCCCAATCCCTTCCAGCATCAGGGTCTTTTCCAAAGATTCAACTCTTTGCATGAGGTGGCCAAAGTATTGAAGTTTCAGCTTTAGCATCAATCCTTCCAATGAACATCCAGGACTGATCCCCTTGCAGTCCAGGAGGCTGTGTTCCCTCCCTGTTATTTGACTTAATGCCAGACTATGATGGAGGTAATGAAGATGATGGTGACCTCCTTCTAAAGGTCCCATGCAGGCACTGCTACACCCAATACTCCCAACCCTGCAGCAGGCCACGCCGACCCACACCTCCGACACTCATGGGCAAGTCTGGGTCAGTCTCTTGTGGGGTCACTGCTCCTTTCTCCTGGGTCCTGGTGCAGGCAAGGTTCTGTTTGTACCCTCCTAGAGTCTGCTTCCCTAGTCCTGTATTAATTCTTGCAGCTCTATGATGGGTTAATGGTGACCATCTCCAAGAGGGCTTATGCCATACCCAGGTCTACTGCACCCAGAGCCCCTGCCCCCGCAGTAGTCCACTGCTGACCTGTACCTCCTCAGGAGACACCCAAACACAGCTCTGTCTCAATCTGTGTGAGGTCTCTGTGTCAGTGCACACAAAGTATGTTTGAGCCCTCTGAAGGTCTCTGGCGGGTATGGGGTTTGATTCTAAACATATCGACCCTCCTACCATCTTGCTGGGGCTTCCTTTGGCCTTGGACTTAGGATATCTCAACATTGCTCCAGCACTGTGCAGCCACTACTCCATCTTGTGGGCTTCTCTGCCCTTGGACATGGGGTATCACCTCACAGTCGCTCCAGCCCCATGCACCTGCCACTCCAGTGGTGGTATACCCATCTCTTTAAGAGCTTTCCACAGTTTGTTATGATCCACACAGTCAAAGGCTTTAGTGTAGTCAATTAAACAGAGGTAGCTGGTGTTTTTGGAATTCCCTTGCTTTCTCTGTGATACAGTGAATGTTGGAAATTTTATCATTGGCTCCCCTATCTGTTCTAAACCCAGCACTTAGACATCTGGAGGTTCTCAGTTCACATGATGCTAAATAAAGCTTAGCATGCTAGACTTTAAGCATGACCTTACTAGCGTGGAAGATGAGTGCCACAACCCAATGGTTTGAACAGTCTTTAGTATTGCCCTTCTTAGGAACTGGAATGAGGATTGACTTTTTCCAGTCCTGTGGCCACTACTGGGTCTTCCAGATTTGCTGACATATTGAGTGCAACACTTTGATATCATCATCTTTTAGGGTTTTGAATAGCTCTAATGGAATCCCACCACATCCACTAGCTTTACTGACAGCGTGCTTCCTAAGGCTCTCTTGACTTCACACTCTAGAATATCTGGCTCTGGGTGATTGACCACTCCATCTTTGTTATCTAGTTCATTAAGATTTTTTGTACAATTCTTCCATGTATTCTTTCCATCTCTTCTTGGTCTCTTCTGCTTCTACTAGGTCTCTATCATTTGTCTTTTATTGTCCCCATTTTTGAGCCAAAAGTTCCCTTGATAGTTCTAATTTTCCTGAAGAGATCTCTAGTTTTTCCCCTTCAGTTGTTTTCCCCTATTTTATGCATTGTTCATTGAAGAAGGCATTCTTGTCTCTTGTTTTTCTTTGGAACTCTGTATTTGGTTGGGTGTACCTTATCACTTTCTCCCTTGCTTTTCACTTCTCCTCTTTCTTCAGCTATTTGTAAAGCCTCCTCAGATAACCACTTTGCCTTCTTGCTTTTCTTTTTCTTTGGGATGGTTTATGTGCTGCCTCCTTTACAATATTACAGACCTCCATCCATGGTTCAGGTACACTGTTTACTAGATCTAATTCCTTGAATCTATTCATTACCTGTACTGCATATTCATAGCAGATTTGATTTAAGTCACACCTGGCTGGTCTAGTGCTGTTCCCTGCTTTCTTTAGTGGAAGCCTGACTTTTGCTATGAGAAGCTGATGATTTGAGCCACAATCAGCTCCAGGTCTTTTTTTGCTGTCTGTTTCTCCATCTTCAGTCACAAATAATGTAATCAATTTGATTTCAGTATTAACCATTTGGTGATGTCCATGTGTAAAGCCATCTCTTGTGTTGTTGAAAATGGGTGTTTGCTGTGACCAGTGCATTCTCTTGTCAGAATTCAGTTAGCCTTTGCCCTGCTTCATTTTGTACTCCAAGTATCATCATAAGGCAGGATATTTGAATATATGATAATATGTTGAGATTTATCACACTGACTTCTTATCATCCTAATTTTCTTCTATGTATTAATCTGTCTTTTGATTTTATTTTCCTTTTATTTCCTTTATTGGAATTGATAAAGTATTATATTTTCCTTTGCTGGTATGTGTCATAGATTATATATCTATTCTTTCAGTAATTAGCATTTCTAATTTTTTATTGTGGTTAAAAAAAACCAGTGAAATTGACCATCTTAACTATTTTAGACGTACATAGTTCAGTGGTATAAAACAGATTCACATTGTTAGGCAACCACGATTCATCTCCAGAATTATTTCGTCTTGCAAAACTGCGACTATACCTATTAAACCATAGCCGTCCATCCTCTCTCCTTCCAGCCCCTGGCAACCACCATTCTACTTTCTGCCTTTGTGAATCTGACTACTCTAGGCAACTCTTATAAGTAGAATCACATATTATTTATCGTTTTGTGATTGGCTTATTTCCTTTAGTAAAATATCTTCAAGGTTCACCCATGTTGTAGCATGTGTCAGAATTTATTTCCTTTTTAAAGATAAATAATATTCCACTGACTGTGTATCCCATATTTTGCTTATCCATTCATCTGTAAGTGAACATTTGAATTGTGTCCACCTTTTATTTATTAGACTCTCTTTTAATTGTTTTTAGATATATACCCAGAAGTGGAATCACTGAATCACACGGCAAGTATGTTTTTAATTTGTAAAGGAACCTCCATCCTGTTTTACATAGCAGCTGCACCAGCTAATGTTCCTCCCAAAAGGGCACAAGTGTCCCAATTTCTCCATGTCCTTTCCAACTGTTGATTTTTTTTTTATTAGTAGCCATAGGTGTAACTGTCCTTATATTTGTAACAGATTGAACTATAAATTATTATAACAAAGCAAAGGTTATGCTCAATTTCCATCTCATCCCAAATATGTCTCAAATCTACAGTTCCATTACCCACTTAAAATTATCCTCCTGTCTCTAATTCTTGTCCAGTGGTTTATGTTTATCTTTTTAAATGTTGTTTTGTAGTCAGTACACATTTCACATGGTTTTCACTTCTGTGCTAAAAACTTTTCTCCTAAAGTGTTTAATTAATTTTTAACATTTAAAAACTCAACTTATATAGGCCTGGGGGGAAAACTCTGATTGCTAAACAATTTTAGGCTGAATATCATCTGATTGCATCACTTTGAAAACATTTTTCCACTATTTTCTAGTATCTACTTGTGTAGAGAAGTCAGCTCTCCATTGAAATGTTATTCCTTTGAGGGAAACCTATCTTGTCTTACCGGTTTTTCAGATGTTCTGTTGATATTCAAATACCTGTATTATTTCATCTCTGTATCATTTACTATAAAAGAAAAAGTTTGAGCTAGTTACTCCTAGTGAACTCATTGATCAGTCACTTAAAAAGAAAAACAGTATGGCAAATATTGTATCTAAGACAGGAATTCTTCAAGGCCTTTTTTATCTAGCATCTCTTTCATTTTCTGCAATTCTTTAAAATAAACAATGGTGACTAATTAGTGAAATTAGCATGAGAGTCTCTCCTTATTGTTTATATACTATAGTCTCACAATAATCTTCCAAGTTGTAGATTTGTTTTATTCATTCTTTCAGTCTCAAGATTCAGGTATTTAATTCTGGAAATTTGTACATTTTGTCTCTTTAAATATTTATGTTCCATAGTTCTTGCCATTTTCCTGTAAAGCTCCTTTAGGTCTATGTTGGAACTTTTAAGTCTCCCTTTTATATCTACTAACTACTCATTCATATTCTTTGTCTCAGTGTACTAGTTTGAATGAATTTCTTACCATCATGTTCTGGTTCAAAAACTCACTCACTAGGTATAATCTAGAGTTCATCTAATTTGTTCCATTTAAAAATATTTTAATGACTATATTTTTTACTATTAATATTCCTTTTACATAACCATCTGTCCTTCCTTGATTTATGCTTATATATTTTATAACATTATGCTCTTTCATAAAACATTGTCTTAAGTATTCTAGACAAATATTTAAAATCCCTTATGCTACTGTTCTTATGGTTAGTTTCTTTGGGAATAAATCCATGTTTTGAGTGTTGATGGGCTGTCTTTTGTGACTACAATTACGCGTTTTTGAATTTTGGTTTGAGTGCTCATTTTGAATATTTAGTTTTTGTTCTGTTATTATTTTGTCTTTCCATCTTTCTCTGTGTTCTTCCTTCTACATTGAAAGGTTTTGCAGTTGTCACTTTCCAAACCCTCAGTACTCTAATGGAAATTGAGGACTCGTGCCCATTGTGGTGTTGATAAAACTACAGATTCAATTAGTGGTCCAGGGCACAGCTTAGTTCAGAGCTGGTTGGGAGATTATGTTCAGTTCAGTTCAGTCGCTCAGTCGTGTCCGACTCTTTGCAACCCCATGAATCGCAGCATGCCAGGCCTCCCTGTCCATCACCAACTCCCAGAGTTCACTCAGACTCACGCCCATGGAGTCAGTGACGCCATCCAGCCATCTCATCCTCGGTCATCCCCTTCTCCTCCTGCCCCCAATCCCTCCCAGCATCAGAGTCTTTTCCAATGAGTCAACTCTTTGCATGAGGTGGCCAAAGTACTGGAGCTTCAGCTTTAACATCATTCCTTCCAAAGAAATCCCAGGGTTGATCTCCTTCAGAATGGACTGGTTGGATCTCCTTGCGGTCCAAGGGACTCTCAAGAGTCTTCTTCAACACCACACTTCAAAAGCATCAATTCTTTGGCGCTCAGCCTTCTTCACAGTCCAACTCTCACATCCATACATGACTAATATAAGACCATGCAAATCTCTAGTTCAGCTGCTTGCTTACATCCTATACCCCTATAATGGCAAGGTTTTATTTTTCTCTCAGTTTACTTTCATAAGCTTCTTGAACAGTTCCTGGATACAATCAAGCAGTCTTCTTCAGGGTCCCATCCCCCATGAAGTACTTAAATTTCTTTTGTCCCTAAAGGGTTGAATGAAACCACAACTTTCTGCTGAAGTCAAGGACCAGAAATTGTGTAGTCTATCTACAGTCATCACTTTTTTGTTTTTCATCTGAGTCAGATCCATGGAGATTCTTTTTCTTTGTCTATGATTTTGTTTTGTTTTGTATTTTAGCATAGCGGTGTAATTTTTATTTTGCCTTGTCATAGTTTATCTATGAGTTTGAAGCAGAGAATTGAATTACAGCATTAACTCATGGTCCTATCTTGACCAGAAATCCATATTATGATAATTTTGAAAGGTGACCCCACTTTCCTACATATTATATTTTTCTAAGTTTTACATGCATGTGAAATTCCTTAATAGAGTTATGTTACCAGTTATAAATTTCTTAAACTAGGATATTGTCATACCCATATTTATTATATTTGTTACTGAAAACATTATAAAAAACTGTCGCATGTTCTGCTGAGATTCAAATACCTGTATTATTCAAATACCTGTATCATTTACTATAAAAGGAAACGTTTGACCTAGTTACTCTTAGTGAATTCAATGATCAGTTTTCTAAAACTTGCTTGGGGGAGATACCAACTTTATTAGTCCACTTAAAAAGGAAAACAGTATGGCAAATACTATATCTAAGCCAGGAATTCTCCAAGGCCCTGTTTGCTAGCACCTCTCTCATTTTCTGCAATTCTCAAAAATTAAAAACAGTGGCTGCTTTTCCACCTTTGCATCTTTGTTCAACCTCCATCCCAAAAGTATTCCCTTAGTTGTGAAGAACGGCTGGAGCTTCCATTTTCCCTTACTTATGTTTACTTACACTCTACTTGTCAGTTTGTAATTCATTTTCCTTGATAAAGAAGAATAAAAGATAACAGAGACTGAGTAGTTAAGCTTTCTAACATCTCTACAGGGCTTCTCTGGTGGCTAAATGGTAAAGAATCTGCCTGCCAATGCAGGAACTATGAGTTTGATCCTGGGTCAGGAAGATTCCCTGGAAGAGGAAATGGAAACCCACTCCAGCACTCTTGCCTGGGAAATCTCATGGACTGAGGAGCCTGAAGGGTTACATCCATGGGGTCACAAAAAGTTAGACAGGACTTAGAGACTAAACAACAAAACTTCTCTGCACAGTAGAGCATCTTCCTCCATTGAAATCCTTATTCTTTCCTTAATTCCCTTTCTTGTTTCCACTAGATTCAAAGTAGCCTAATCATACTTCTGAAATGTTATCCCTTTTATGTCTTTTATGCTGTATTTTTATAAACATGTGCTCCCTCAATAACTCCTAATAATTTTAAAGTAGTTAGTTTATATTTATAGAGAATGGCTTATCTCTTTATTAAATATTTGAGCTTTGGATTTTAAAAATATCTTTAACAGCATGATCAAATGACTCAAGTCTCTGATTTCATATACATAATCCTTTGATAATGTCAAGGGTATCTATCCAGTAGTATAATAGCCATATCAATATCTAACATTATGAGCACTCATCATGTATCAGTGAATTTCACCAAACACTTTACATGAATTATCTCATGAAATCCTTAAAATAGCCTTAAAGTAGCACACTGGATTAAATAGTGTGCCCCCAAAATTCATGTCTACCTTGAATCTCAGAATGTGACCTCTCAGAGTTCTGGGAGCAAGTCAAAATTCAAGGCATTGGCAGTTTCATGCTTTATGAAGACTCCAGGGGAAGAAATCTTCTCACCTCTGGAAGCTTCCTAGCCAGGAGCCTGGTGGTTGATGGGAATCCTTGACCTCCTTGGCTTTTGGACTCCTCACTCCAGTGTCTGCCTTTGTTTTCATGTGACATCCTCTCTGTGTGTTTTCTCTTCTTATTAGGGTGCCAGTAATAGGATTAGGGTCCATCCTTATCCAATGTGACCTCATCTTCAATAATTATGCCTGTAAAGCTCTATACAATCAGCAAAGACAAGACCAGGGCTGACTGTGGCTCAGATCATGAACTCCTTATTGCCAAATTCACTCCTAAATAGAAGAAAGTAGGGCAAACCACTAGACCATTCAGGTATGACCTAAATCAAATCCCTTACAACTGTACAGTGGAAGTAACAAACAACTTCAAGGGATTAGACCTGATAGACAGAATGCCTGAAAAACTATGGACAGAAGTTCGTGACATTGTACATGGGGTAGTGTTCAAGACCATCACCAAGAAAATGAATCGCAAAAAGGCAAAATGGTTGTCTGAGGAGATCTTACAAATAGCTGTGAAAAGAAGACAGGTGAAAGGCAAAGGAGAAAGGAAAGACATACCCATTTGAATGCAGAGTCCCAAAGAATAGGAAGGAGAGATAAGAAAGCCTTCTTCAGTGACCAATGAAAGGAAATAGAGGAAAAGATTAGAATGGGAAATACTAGAGATCTCTTAGCAGCAGCAGCAGCAGAGATCTCTTCAAAAATTAGAGATAGCAAGGGAACATTTCATGCAAAGATGGGCACAATAAAGGACAGAAATGGTATGGACCTAACAGAAGCAGAAGATAGTAAGAAGGTGGCAAGAATACACAGAAGAACTATACAAAAAAGATCTCCATGACCCAGATAATCACTATGGTATGATCACTCACCTAGAGCCAGACATCCTGGAGTCCAAAGTCAAGTGGGTCTTAGGAAGCATCACTGCAAACAAAACTAGTGGAGGTGATAGAATTCCAATTGAGTTATTTCAAATCTGAAAAGATGATGCTATGAAAGTGCTGCACTCAATTTGCCAGCAAATCTGGAAAACTCAGCAGTGGCCACAGGACTGGAAAAGGTCAGTTTTCATCCCAATTCCAAAGAAAGGCAATGCTAAGAATGCTCAAATTACTGCACAGTTGCACTAATCTCACACGCTAGCAAAGTAATGATCAAAATTCTCCAAGCCAGGCTTCAATAGCATATGAACCATGAACTTCCAGATGTTCAGGCTAGATTTTGGTAAGGCAGAAGAACCAGAGATCAAATTACCAGCATCCATTGGATCATTGAAAAAGCAAGAAAGTTCCAGAAAAGCATCTACTTATGGATGGATGGAATTAAATGAAGATAGTACTTTATTGACTATGCCAAAGCCTTTGACTGTATGGATCACAACAAACTGTAGAAAGTTCTGAAAGAGATTGAAATACCAGGCCACCTGACCTACCTCCTGAGAAATCTGTATGCAGGTCAAGAACAACAGCTAGACATGGAACAACAGACTGGTTCCAAATCAGGAAAGGAGAAAGTCAAGGCTGTATATTGTCACCCTGCTTATTTAACTTATATGCAGAGTACATCATAGAAACACTAGGCTGGATGAAGCATAGGCTGGAACCAAGACTGCCAGGAGAAATATCAATAACCTGAGATACACAGATGACACCACCCTTATAGTAGAAAGTGAAGAACTAAAGAGCCTCTTGATGAACATGAAAGAGGAGAATGAAAAAGTTGGCTTCAAGCTCAACATTCAGAAAACTAAGATCATGGCATCTGGTCCCATCACTTCATGACAAATAGATGGGGAAACAGTGGAAACAGTGACAGACTTTATTTTGGGGGGCTCCAAAATCACTAGAGATGGTGACTGCAGCCTTGAAATTAAAAGACACTTGCTCCTTGGAAGAAAAGTTATAACCAACATACATAGCTTATTAAAAAGCAGAGACATTACTTGCCAACAAAGGTCCATCTAGTGAAAGCTATGGTTTTTCCAGTAGTCATATACAGATGTGAGAGTTGGACTATAAAGAAAGCTGAGCACCGAAGAATTGATGCTTTTGAACTGTCATGTTTGAGAAGACTCTTGAGAGTCCCTTGGAAAGCAAAAAGATCCAACCAGTCCATCCTAAAGGAAATCAGTCCTGAACATTCATTGGGAGGACTGATGCTGTAGCTGAAATTCCAGTACTTTGGCCACCTGATGCAAAGAACTGACTCATTGGAAAAGACCCTGATGCTGGGAAAGATTTAAGGCAGGAGGTGAATGGGACAACAGAGGATAAGATAGTTGGTCGGCCTTACCCACTCAATGGACATGAGTTGGTGACGTACAGGGAGGCTTGGCATACTGTAGTCCATAAGGTCACAAAGAATCAGACATGACTGAGCAACTGAACTGAACTGAACTGATGTCTGAGAAAGAGATGTGTGTGTATGAATGCATATGTATGTACATATATAAACACAGATATACAAACACATGCATTCTTCAGATCACCATGAAGGTGTATGGATATGACTGCCAAGAAAACTCAGAAGTAGACAAAGCATTGCAGGGTAGTTTCATCAATTATTTTTCTTATCAAGGAGGTAAAACTTGATCTTAGGTTTTGATGAAATTAAATGAAGACAGTACAAATTGGAATGCTGGGGATAAAGTGAATGAACATATTAGAAGGTGGAATGTTGCAGCTGTTAAACCATTCTGGCTTAGCACAGAATCCAGAAGAGGATTAAAGCAAGGATAGGGTTGGGAATGCAGATGTAGGGGGATGATGGACTATCACATACACTAGGACAAGAAGTGGGCCTTCACTGTAAAGGTGAAAATTGTAAAGTGAATGTAAAAGCATTTTGCTTTAATGAAATACTTAATGAAAATTCTCCATTTGGAAGATTAATCCAAAAACTATATAAAAATGTGACCTTTTGGGAAACAGTGTTAGTGGGAGAGAAACATTTAGAGAACAAACCAATAATCTAAGTATGAGGAAGTAAAGGCATAGATATGATTGGTAGCAAAGGAAAGAAAATGGTAAGATTCAAGAATGTTGCAAGGAAATAAGAGAAATTATTTCCTGATGGACATGGATAGTGGGGAAATAAATAAAAAGGGAAAAAGGAGGCAGAATGAATTAAATTGCTGTTCAATACTTAAAAATAAAGAGATGAAAATGAGATTAGAACAAAAATTGTTATTTTAACAGATCCAATTTACCCATATCCATGATCATTATAATTATCATATTCTGTCTTGAAAATGGATTGACTCAAATTTTTTCTACTACAACTGTTTTGATTACACACTGTGGTATTTTTCCTACATTTACATAAAATAGTAAGAGTTATAGACCTTTGAAAATAGTTAGATGTAATAATTTTGGAATTACAATCCCAAATCATTACATTTGGAGTTAGAAATAAACACATAACATATTTTTCTAGGAAAATAATAGTAATTGGGTTAGCTAAACAAATAAAACTGTGTTTGTTTGTTTTTTAAAGGCTACCTAGTCTACTGATAAATTTACCTAATTTATTTGTAATAAAAAATGAGACTGGTATTCACAATCTGCCTCGTCAACTGATCTTTAATGTGTATAACATGGAAAATCAGGAAAGATTAACCAGATTTCAGAGAGAAAGTTTTATGTAGTCAGCAAAATACAAGATGTCTTATATGATATAATGTTCCCTCTTTTCCAAAGCCATGAAAAAAAAAAAAAATCAGGTTCATTCAAATTCCAAGCACAGAGTTAACACATAAAAAGTAAAATACAGTTTCATTGCAAATGTGCTACAGAATTTTTCATTTTTTACAAAATGATGCCAATCAGTTCAGTTCAGTCACTCAGTCGTGTCCGACTCTTTGCGACACCATGAACTGCAGCACGCCAGGCCTGTCCATCACCAACTCCCAGAGTTCACCCAAACTCCTGTCCATCGAGTTGGTGATGTCATCCAGACATCTCATCCTCTGCCATCCCCTTCTCCTCTTGCCCCCACATCCTCCCAGCATCAGAGTCTTTTCCAATGAGTCAACTACTTTGCATGAGGTGGCCAAAGTATTGGAGTTTCAGCTTTAGCATCAGTCTTTCCAAAGAACACCCAGAACTGATCTCCTTTAGAATGGATTGGTTGGATCTCCTCACAGTCCAAGAGACTTGCCAAGAGTCTTCTCCAACACCACAGTTCAAAAGCATCAATTCTTCAGTGCTCAGCTTTCTTTATAATCCAACTCTCACATCCATACACGACCACTAGAAAAACCATAGCCTTGACTAGACGGACCTTTGTTGACAAGGAAATATCTCTGCTTCTGAGCATGCTGTCTAGGTTGGTCATAACTTTCGTCCAAGGAGTAAGCGTCTTTTAATTTCATATCTGCAGTCACCATCTACAGTGATTTTGGAGCCCCCAAAATAAAGTCTGACACTGTTTCTACCCTTTCCCCATCTCTTTCCCATAAAGTGATGGGACCAGATGCCATGATCTTTGTTTTCTGAATGTTGAGCTTTAAGACAACTTTTCACTCTCCTCTTTCACTTTCACCAAAAGGCTTTTCAGTTCCTCTTCACTTTCTGCCATAAGAGTGGTATCATCTGCATATCTGAGGTTATTGATATTTCTCTCAGCAATCTTGATGTGTTGCTGGAGAATTTGCATGGTATGTCTTGCTCTGGAACTTGTTGGCCCTTGGGTGGTGCTTGGTTTCAGTGTATGTCTGGAGGCATTTGATGAGCTCCTATTGATTAATGTTCCCTGGATTCAGGATTTCTCTGATATTCTCAGGATTTAGACTTAAGCCTCCTGCTTCCGGTTTACAGTTTTATTTTTACAGTAGCCTCAAGGCTTCTCCATCTATATGGTACTGATGGTAAAACATCTAGGTTAAAGATGAAAAGTTTCTCCATATTGAGGGACACCCAGAGAGGTTCACTGAGTTACATAAAGAAGAGAAGAGGGAGGGGCTCGTTAGAGGTGACTGAAATGAGATGAGGTGGGATCAAAAGAGGAGAGAGCAAGCTAGCCAGTAATCACCTCCTTATGTGCACTCCACAGTCTGGACCACTCAGAGATGTTCACGGAGTTATACAGGGAAGAGGAGAGGGAGGAAGTAGACAGAGGTGGCCAGGAGGATAAAAGAGGGAAATGAAAAGGAGAGAGACAGATCCAGCCAGTAACCAGTTCCCTAAGTGTTCTCCACCGTCTGGAACACACAGAGATTCACAGAGTTGGGTAGAGAAGAGAAAGTGGAGGGAGGAGACAGAGGCAACCTGGTGGAGACAAAGGAGAGTCCAAAGGAGGAGAGAGTGGTCAAGCCAGTAATCTCGCTCTCAGGTAAAATTGGGTACTGAGGATTGGGTTTTTAAAGGTACAAAATTGACAACAAATATCAAAAAGCCAAGATTAAAAATCTGGAGTAGAGGTTGGATTTTCAAAAATACAATATTAAAGAAAAGAAGTAGAAGAAGAAGAAAAAAACAAAGCCACAAGAATTATTTAAAAAAAAAAACACAACAACAACCACAAAAAAACTATATACAGTATTTGCTTTAAAAATAGGGTCTTTTTTTTGAAAAGTAATAGTAGGTTTTAAAAATAAAAATTAAAGGAGAAATAGAGGATTTAAAATTTTAAAAAAGTTTAAGAAAAGAAGAAAAAGAAAGAAGAAAAAACTATCCCACAACAACATCAACAACAACAGCAATAACAACAAAAAGAATGATCATAAATATAGTAAAGATATATCTGGGACTTTCTCTGGTGTTGTGGGCAGTGTGGGGTCACTTCCAAGGCAGTTCCCTCTGTTTAGCTTCTTCTGTTTGCTGGTCTCTTCAGTGTCTGATTTCCGCCCTGACACAAAGGGGGCGGTAGTGGACACATTTTTTTTTTTTTTTTTTAGGCTCACTTGTTCAGTCGCACTGTGGTGAGGGAGGGATGCTGCAAACAAATAAAACTTGTGTGTGCTTGCAGTGTCTCAGCCCCGCTGGGCCTGCCCCTGCTCAAGGCGCACACCACTCAGGCTCTACGTTGCTCCACTGGGAACCGTCTGAGGCCGGCCCTAGGCTGCATGCACCTCCCGGGTCTAAGCTGCTCAGGCTCAGCACTCAGGTAGCCCAGAGGTGCAGACTTGGTTGGGCCTGCATTTTGTGCCCTTCCCAGGTCCGAGTAGCTCAGGTGTTTGGCGAGCGCGGTAGCTGCATCTTATCGCCTTTCCCATCTCTGCTGCTCAGTTTTCTGGGTGTACTGCTGGCATCTCTTCTCAGGCAGATGATGACTGTCCAGAACCCTCAGAAGTCTTAGTTAGCAAAGAAGCCTGCTTGCAGTTTTGTAGGTAATGTCTGTCTTGGGCTGCGATTGCCCCCTTCCAGCCCTTCCAGCTCTGGCTGCCTGTCACCAGAGGGGGATGGTCTGCAGCCAGCTATTTCTGTTCCGTCCTTTGTTCTGTGCACGGTCCTGCTGCTGCTGCTGCTGCTAAGTCGCTTCAGTCATGTCGGACTCTGTGCGACCCCATAGACGGCAGCCCACCAGGCTCCGCCGTCCCTGGGATTCTCCAGGCAAGAACACTGGAGTGGGTTGCCATTTCCTTCTCCAATGCATGAAAGTGAAAAGTGAAAATCAAGTCGCTCAGTCGTATTCGACTCTTAGCGACCCCATGGACTGCAGCCTACCAGGCTCCTCCATCATAGGATTTTCCAGGCAAGAGTGCACGGTCCTGGCAGTGTCTTAAGTTTGAGCTTTTCGCGTGGTAGCTATCCCACAGTCTGGTTTACTAGCCCAAGTTAGTTCGCTCTGGTTACGCGTGGGGCGTTCCGGCTGGATTCTTAAAAAGCCCTGCAGCCCACGCCTCCCTCGCTTCCCTGCCCAGCCCCCACTTGCTAGTGGCGGATGCAGGCATCTGCGCTGCTTCTCTGCTGGGGGAGTTACTGTTGGGCTCGTAATCTGTTGGTTTAATTATTTATTTATTTCTCCTCCCTGTTATGTTGCCCTCTGTGCTTCCAAGGTTCGCCACAGACTCGGCAGAGAGAGTGTTTCCTGGTGTTTGGAAACCTCTCTTCTTAAAACTTCCTTCCTGGGATGGGACTCCCTTCCCGGGACGGAGCTCCCTCCCTACCTCTTTTGTCTCTTTTTTCGTCTTTTATATTTTTTCCTACCTGTGTTTGAAGACAATGTTCTGCTTTTCTGGGTGCCTGATGTCCTCTGCCAGCATTCAGAAGTTGTTTTGTGGAATTTACTCAGCGTTGAAATGTTCTTTTGATGAATTTGTGAAGGAGAAAGTGGTCTCCCCGTCCTATTCCTCTGCCATCTTAGTTGGAACCCTGAATTAATGATTTTGAACTGTGGTGTGGGAGAAGACTCTTGAGAGTCCCTTGGATTGCAAGGAGATCAAACCAGTCAATCCTAAAGGAAATCTATCTTGAATATTCATTGGAAGGACCATTGCTGAAGCTGAAGCTCCAATACTTTGGCCACATGATGCGAAGAACCAACTCGTTGGAAAAGACCCTCTTGCTGGGAAAGATTGAAGGCAGGAGGAGAAGGGATTGACAGAGGATGAGATGGTTGGATAGCATCGCTGACTCTATGGACATGAATTTGAGCAAGCCCCAGGAGTTGGTGATGGACCGCGAAGCCTGGCATGCTGCTATCCTTTGGGAGCGACTGAACTGAACTGATCCCCTCTTATCTCAAGGCTTTCCTCCATTCATTAATACAACTTTTAACTCTTATTTTCTTGCTCTTTATAATTTATTGGGAGATGCATAGTGGTTCTAATGGTGCTGTTGTTAGTTGATCTCTGCAGGCTTTCTTTTTATCGACTTCTGTTGTTTTGTGTCCTTTGTTTCATCATATCTCATTAAGTTCTTGCACGTTATGAATCATGTTCAAAGAAGCTCTTAGAATATGCTTTCTTTAAAAATTTTTTTCATTCATTTATTTATTTTTGGCTGCTCTAGGTCTTTGTTGCTGTGCATGGGCTTTCTCTAGTTTTGGTGAGAGGGAGCTACTCGGTTGCGGTGCATGGGTTTCTCACCGTGATGGCTTCTCTTGTTGTGGATTGCAGGCTGTGGTGCATGGATTTCAGTCGCTGCAGCACACAGGCTCAGTAGTTCTGGTGCATGGGCTCAGTTGCCCCATGGCAAGTAGCATCTTCTGGACCAGGGGGTCAAACTCGTGTCCCCTGCACTGGCAGGTGGATTCTTGTTCACTTTACCACCCGAGAGGGCTTCCCTGGCGGCTCTGACAGTGATGAATCTGCCTGCAATGCAGGAGACCTGGGTTTGATCTCTGGGTTGGAGCGATC
Source organism: Aepyceros melampus (assembly GCA_006408695.1). Classification (NCBI taxonomy): domain Eukaryota; kingdom Metazoa; phylum Chordata; class Mammalia; order Artiodactyla; family Bovidae; genus Aepyceros; species Aepyceros melampus. The sequence goes on from SJXQ01008510.1 coordinate 516,714, forward strand.
CCCTGGAGAAGGAAATGGCAACCCACTCCAGTTTTCTTACCTGGTGAGTCCCCATGGACAGAGGAACCTGGCAGGTACAGTCCACAAGGTCGCAAAGAATCGGACACGACGGAGCAACTTTCATTTACTACTAAGGCAGTCCAGTATGCCTTCTAAATGAGATTTTTCTATCTATCAGTCATGTAGGCCATGTCACTTTTTCTTCCTATATATTTGCTGTGTTTATGCAGGTTTTGTTGCGGTTAAGTCGCTCAATTGTGTCCAACTGTTTTGCGATTCTGTGGACTGTAGCCCACCAGGATCCTCTCTCCATGGGATTTCTCAGGCAAGAATACTGGAGCAGGTTGCCATTTCCTTCTCCAGGGGATCTTCCCGACCCAGGGATGGAACTCCCATCTCCTGCTTTGGCAGGCGGATTCTTTACGCTGAGTCTCAAGGAAGCCCATGCATAATGGTAATGCCATTAAAAAAAATGTTGTTCATGCCTAACAAGGGCAGTGCCCAGAACTTGATTTGCTCTGGAAGCTTGTCTATGTGAATTTTCGAGGATACTGTTTTCTCAAGATCTGGCCACTTTGTCTTTCTCTCTTTGAGCTATTGTCTGAGGTCTGGATGTCATCACTCAGTTTTTCTCTAGCCTCAAGTCATGAGAGTGGGGAAGGTAGAAGTTCAGACTCTGCTTTTTCTTCTTGGATTTGGGTCAATTTCCTGTTTCACAATCCATTCCATTTAATGGGATATGTTCTCTTCCTGAGCCCATCAATGTGTGATGCTTCCGGTAGAGAGAATTCCTTTAGATTTTCCTTGTTTCTTGTACATGCTTCTCCAAATAATCTTCTGTGTATTCACTCCTCCTCCCCAGTCAGAATAGGAAAAAATAATATTTCCTGTGGGATTTAGCCTCATCTTATGGTAACTGGGGCACCAGAGGGGTTTCACCTTCTGCTTAATCTCTTAAACATTTGGCTCTTGCAGGCAGTTTTTATTTTTTCTTATTTATCTGCTCCTTTGTATTCAATTCTGCAGCTATTGCTGGAGCTCTTTCATGCCCTCTTTTACTTCTTAGGCTGGAAGAAGGCAGATGGCCTTTCCTGGCAGGGTTTTTCTTTATGAGTTCCTTCGGTGAGATGTTTGCAAAGATGTTCGCTTGACTTTCCCATGAACAGCCTGTTTTCCCAGCTTCTGTCTATTTTTAGGAATATTAGTAACATTTTTGAGAACTTGGCCAAATCATCTACTTTCCCTACCATCTCTTCTGAGAGATGCAGATAAGATGAAAGAACTTCCTGAACCAAATAAGCATCTTTTATTTATTTGCTTGGCTGTGTCTTTTCAAAATCGATGTCATGTATTTTTGTTCCTTTCATTAAATGTTGGAGCAGGCAGATTCCTTCATTGTCTATTTTAACTGGAAGTCTGAACTATTTTGCCATTTTTTCTTTCTTTTCTTCTCCCTTAAAAAAAATGAGGTAGGCCAATGTATGTTTATTTATTTAAATTTCTTCTACCATGGAAATATATCTATTTGGTTATTTATTTTAAAAACTGAGTAGTAAGTTGAAATAGATTTTATATCATTTATTTAACATTGTATGATTATCTTTCTGGCACATTAGACCACAGTTTCTTTTTGAGAAACTGATGTCAGTTATGCTATCAGAATTATGCTGCTGCTGCTACTGCTAAGTCACTTCAGCCGTGTCCGACTCTATGCGACCCCATAGACGGCAGCCCACCAGGTTTCCCCATTCCCGGGATTCTCCAGGCAAGAACACTGGAGTGGGCTGCCATTTCCTTCTCCAATGCATCAAAGTGAAAAGTGAAAGGGAAGTCACTCAGTCGTGTCTGACCCTTAGCCACCCCATGGACTACAGCCCACCAGGCTCCTCCGTCCATGGTATTTTCCAGGCAAGAGTACTGGAGTGGGGTGCCATTGCCTTCTCTGCAGAATTATGCTGGCTTTATATAAAGACATGGAAGTTGAAATATTTTTATGCATTCTGAAGAAGTTTAAACAGCATAGAAATTATTTATTCTTACAGATTTTGTTCAATTCACTCAGTTATCTGTCTGGTCCCAGTAGCCACTTCAGGAGTATGTTTTGATAACTGTTTAATCGTTTTCCATGGTTATCAGTATAGTTTTGATTCTAAGATTAATTTTGGTAACTTGCTGGAAAATGGCATATTTCATTCAAGTTTTCCATATTTGGCATCTCAAATTTTTATAGTCTTTCTGTGTTTATAGTCATTTCTCATATGCATATTTGTATTGCATCTTTTAAATCACTACATTTGTTAGAATTTTGTTATTTTTTTCTGACCTTTCCAAAAGACAAAAGTTTAGATTCTGATACTGTTTAGTCTGTGAGTCCCTTGGACTGCAAGGAGATCCAACCAGTCCATTCTGAAGGAGATCAACCCTGGGATTTCTTTGGAAGGAATGATGCTAAAGCTGAAACTCCAGTACTTTGGCCACGTCATGGGAAGAGTTGACTCATTGGAAAAGACCCTGATGCTGGGAGGGATTGGGGGCAGGAGGAGAAGGGGACGACCGAGGATGAGATGGCTGGATGGCATCACTGACTTGATGGACGTGAGTCTGAGTGAACTCCGGGAGATGGTGATGGACAGGGAGGCCTGGCGTGCTGCGATTCATGGGGTCACAAAGAGTTGGACACGACTGAGCGACTGAACTGAACTGAACCGAGTCTACCTGTTTCCTAATACATTAATTTTCTTCTTTATTTATTGGTTTGAATTTGTATATATTAGAATATCTTTCTCACATTTTAGCTAGGTAAATATTTTATGGATTTTTTTTTCCTCCTAAAATGTATAGATTTTCACTGTCACCTTTCAGCTTTTGATATTTTAGAGGGAACTATGAAAGCAGTCTCATTTTTGTGCTTTTGTATATGAGATGAAAATTTTCTACCTAGATTTGTTTTATTAGTCTTTTATCTTTTAAAATTTATTTTTATTGAAGGGTGGTTGCTTTACATTGTTGTGGTGGTCTCTGCCATACATCAGTGGGAGTCACTCATAATTATTTCTATACCCCTTCTGAGCCCTACCCCTTCACCCCTCTAGATCATCACAGATGTCAGGCTGGGGTCCCTCTATCTGTTATACAGAGTGAAGTAAGTCAGAAAGAAAAAAAAATATCATTTATTAACACATATATAGGAAAACTAGAAAAATCATTCTGATGAACCTATTTACAGAGAAGAAATGGAGACACAGACATAGAGAACAGTCTCATAGACATAATGGGGGAAGAAGAGGGTAGGACAGATTCAGAAAGTAGCATTGACATGTATACATTATCATGTGTAAAAGAAATAGATTTTTATTTTTTACATCCCATTGTTTTTGTAAAAGGAAGAAAAGAAAAGGGGTATGATGTATCATTATTGGTCTTTTAAAATTATAGTTGATTTGCAATATTATATTATTTTATATATATTATATATATTTCAGGTGTACAGTGTAGTGATTCAATATTTTTATAGATTGTACTCCATTTAAAATTATTACAAAATGATGTTTTATAATAGTTATTTCTCTGTGCTCTATGATATGTCCTTGTTGTGAATCTATTTTATACACAGTAGTTTGTATCTCTTGTTCTCATACCCCTATCATGCCCCTCCCCCCTTACCTCTCCCTCTTGGTAACCGCTAGTTTATTCTCCGTATCTGTGAGTCTGTTTCTGTATTGTTATATGTATTGGTTTTGCTTTTTATAGTCCATTTATAAGTGATAACATAGAGTATTTGTCTTTACCTGACATCTCACTAAGCATAATACCCTCTAGGTCCATCCACATTGTTGCAAATGGCATCATTTCATTCTTTTTATAGCTGAGTAATACTCCATTGTGTTGTATGTACCACATCTTTGTTATCCATTTATCTATTGATGGATGCTTAGGTTGCATCCATATCTTGGCTACAGTGAATAATGCTGCTGTGAACACTGGGGTACATGTGTCTTTTCATTTTCTTCAGATATATATCCAGTGGGAGGGTTATTGGATCATATGGTAGTTCTTATTTTTAACTTTTTGAGGAAACTCCATACTGTTTCCCATCGTGGTTGGACCAATTTACAATCCCACCAACAAAGTACTAGGTTCCCTTTCCTCCACATTCTTGCCAACACTTGTTATTTGTAGACTTTTTGATGAAAACCATTTTGACGGATCTGAGGTGAAATCTTGTTATGGTTTTGATTTGCATTTCTCTGATGATTTGCCATGTTGAGCATTTTTTCATGTGCTTGTTGGCCATCTGTATATCTACTTTGGAAAAATTATTCAAGTCTTCTGCTCATTTCTAAAATCAGATTATTTTTTGAAAATTGAGTTGTATGAGCTGTTCATGTATTTTGGAATATTAACCCCTTACTGGTCATATCATTAGCAATTTTTTTTCCAATTCAGTAGATTGTCTTTTTGTTTTGTCAATGATTTCCATTGCTGTGCAAAAGCTTTTAAATTTAATTAGGTCCCATTTGTTTCTTTTACCTTAAGAGACAGATGTAAAAAATATTAAATGCTTTTGTCAAAGAAGTTTCTGCCTATGTTCTCATCTAGGAGTTTTATGGTTTCCAGTCTTACATTTAGGTCTTTAATCCATTTTGTGTTTATTTTTGTATATGGTATGAGGAAATGTTCTAATTTTATTCTTTTGTATGTGTCTTTCCAGTTTTCCCAGTATCACTCATTGAAGAGAGAAAGTATAATTTCTCATTATATGTTCTTGCCTCCTTTGTGGTAGGTTAATTGATTGTAAGTGCATGGATTTATTTCTGAGCTCTCTATTCTGTTGAATTGACCTATGTGTCTGTTTTTGTGCCAGTACCATGCTTTTTTGATTATTGTAGATTTTCAGGATAGTCTGAAGTCAGGGAGTATGACACCTCCAACTTTTGACTTTTTTGTCAAGATCGCTTTGGCAACTTGGGATCTTTTGTGGTTCCGTATAAATTTTAGGATTACTTGTTCTAGACTTCCCTGGTGGCTCAGAGGTTAAAGCGTCTGCCTCCAATGCGGGAGACCCGGGTTCGATCCCTGGGTCGGGAAGATCCCCTGGAGAGGGAAATGGCAACCCACTCCAGTATTCTTGCCTGGAGAATCTCATGGACTGAGGAGTCTGGTGGGCTGCAGTCCATGGGGTCACAAAGAGTCAGACACGACTGAGTGACTTTACTTACTTACTTACTTGTTCTAGTTCTGTGAAAAATGTCACAGATATTTTGATAGGGATTGTATTAAATTGTTTGGGGTAGTATGGACAATTTGACATTAATGATTTTTCCAGCCCAAGAAAATAGGATATCTTTCTATTTCTTCATATCATCTTTAATTTCTTTCATCAGTGTTTTGTAATTTTCAGAGTATAGGTATTTTACCTCATTTTAAAGTGTATTCCTAGATATTTTATTCTTTTGGTGCAATTTTAAATGGGATTATTTTCTTGCTTTCTTTTTTTGTTGCTCACTCAGTCATGTCTGACTCCTTGCCACCCCATGGACTGCAGCTCACCAAGCTTACCTATCCTTTACCTTCTCCCAGAGATGGTGAAAGACATCTTTCTCTTTTCTCTCTATGATAGTTTATTATTGCTGTATAGAAAAGCAACTGAATTCTATATATGAATCTTGCATCCCACAGCTTTATTGAATTCATTTATTAGTTCTATTAGTTTTTTGATGGAGACTTTAGTTTTCTATGTATGATATCACATTGTCTGCAAATAGTGACAGTTTCCTTCTTCCCTTCCAGTTTCTTTTTCTTGCTTGATTGCTGTGGCTAGAACTTCTAATACTATGTCATCACTGGCTCTTTTTTAATGGTCTTTTTTTTTCAGTTCAGAAAAATGTTCTCCTGTAATATCTTTGATTATTGTTTTGGTTCAATTTATTTGCTTTCCTTCTGAATAACAATAAGTATTTGAATGTTGGCTCCACAGTCTCTATTCTCCATATCTATTCTCTTTGCACTATCAACTTCCTCTCCCTTAGAATAATCTGTGTTCTGTAGAGTCCATCTTCTTGTATCTTTACAGCCTGATTCTTTGCAGGAGCTGCATTTTACAGAATACATATTTCCATTAGAGGCCCCACTGCCCATCTTTTGTTTGGCTTGAGCATGCTGAAGATTATCATAATTGCCCTCTTGCCTTCTGGGGCGGGGGATGGGGGTTTGCTGTTTAAGCAAAGGTAGCTGGATTGATAGGAACTCAACAGTGACAAAAGAAAGATCACATACATGGTCGAGGATTGGGTGTCCAGCATCATGCCCACGGAGCTGGCCAGAGAAAGGAAGAGAGACACAAGGGCATGAAGGGGAACATCTCTGCTGGGTCAGCACCATTTAGGAATGTCACTGACAGAAGTCAGTCTCATCCTCACACTCAGGTGTCAAGGTTGCTGGAAATATAGCTTTGTTTTCAGTTGCCATATACTCAGCAGGAACATCAGGGTCCTGAGAAGGACAGGTTGGGAGCAGGGAGGGGGGATAGAAGCTTGTGTAGGCTCCTGGCAGTCCTTGTCACAGCCTCAATCCGAGTCTGAGCTAACTGCAGAAGGGATACAAAAATGTTCTGTGTTAGCCACCATAAACAAAAGCTGGAATTCATTGTTTCGTCTCAGGTTTATTTATCTTCCTTACATGATCTTCAAAGTTGTTTTCTCCTCCATTTCTGATGATTTCATGGAGCCGGCTATATTAGAAAGATGACATGAACAGTTAAGGTGGAACTCATTTTTCCACCTCCTCACTTTTGAAGGCAGGTTGTTTATTCTCTTCTTTATGGGGCAGTGACTAGCAGATTATTCATACCGTGATTAGTCAGCCCTGGTTCCCTCTTCTCACATCCTCCCCTTCGCCCACTGCCTCTGATCACAGGGTCCTGACACACCTGCTTTCCTCTTTCCTGCTACCATCACAGTTAATCCCCATTGCATCTTCCTTCTTGCTTCCTGCTCCATTCCTAATAATAGCTTTCATACCATCTACAGCAATAACATTTTTATTGTTATTTACTCCTTAGAAGGTGCTTCCTCAGACTTTTCCTTTATTGGCACCTCATGACCATCCTGCAACTTTTTCTCTTAAATCTTTGCTAAGGCATATGTTTTAGAGGTTAGTGATTAAATGCATATAGACAAGGGGTGGACCTGTCACTCCAACCCAGTTCTCCTTACCCCACTTCTCATGACCTTTCTACCCATGTTGTAAGTGGCAGCTCTTCTTATGCATTGCCTCTCAGCAGTAGCGGTCAGTGATGAAAAGTCTTGGATTAGTGGGTCCACGCGAAGAGAGTCTATCACACGCACCTAATTGAAACAGAGACCATGGGACCCAAACCAGTAAAGACGGTCCTTGCTACAAAGTAGGAATGAACCGAGGTCCTCAGATATTCATGCTTATAAACACGTGGACTCCAAAATATTTTCTCTTCTAAACTACTCTTCAAACTGAACAAACTTTGCGAGAGTTCATAAATAATGAACAGCTGTCATCGCAAACCTTTTCTTCCTCTGGAGGGTTCTGTCAAAGCTTGTGTGCTAAATGCTTCACCAAGGGGAGCAATCCATGGTGGACGCAACCACGCAGATCAGAGACGATCAGCCTTCTTTCCAGTGTGTCAATGTCTTGTAGAATGGCCTTAGATAAAGAACGAAGCAGCAGGCAGAAAACCGTGAACTCCAGAGGCTGGCTGAAGCAGAAAGGTGAATAGGTGGTAGCAATACAACCATCATTTTTTTCCCCCCAAGGGATAGTCACGTTTGAAAGCTTTTCAAAGCATTGAGAAGCACCACACAGAGTAGTTCAGGTCAAGTTTTCAGCTTATAAACTTGTGTTTCTCAGATTATTTCTTGACTTTCTTTGAAATCACTGGCATCTACAGTAACACTTCATATTATTCAGATTTCTTTTTATTTTAGCCACTACACAGGCCACAGTCAGATATAAAACTTAAAAAAAAAAAAACACCTCTTTTAGCTGCAATTCAAGCTTCTCTGGTAGCTCAGTCAGTAAAGAATCTGCCTGCAGTGCAGGAGACCTGGGTTCGATCCCTGGGTCGGGAAGATCCCCTGGAGAAGGAAATGACAAACCACTCCAGTATCTTTGCCTGGAATTCAGGCTTCTCTAGTGGCTCAGCAGTGAAGAGTCTACCTGCCAAAGAGGAGATCTGGGCTTAATCCTTCAGTCAGGAAGATCCCCTGCAGAAGCAAATGGCAACTCACTCCACTATTCTTGTCTGAAGAATCCCATGGACAGGAACCTGGCAGGCTACAGTCCATGGAGTCACAGAGTTGGACACAATTTAGCGACTAAACAGCAGCAGCAGCTTCAGTTCAATATATTCACCATTTCATCAGGTGTTTCTAACTTCTTACCATGTCCAGGCAGTTGTATGGTGGACAGTGAAAAGAAAAGGTCTTAATGCTTTGACTCTTTGTGACCCTCTGGACCACAGCCCACCAAGCTCCTCCATCCATTGGATTCTCCAGGCAAGAACACTGGAGTAGGTTGCCATGCCCTATTCCAGGGGATCTTCCTGACCTAGGGATTGAACTCACATCCCTTATGTCTCCTACATTGGCAGGTGGGTTCTTTACCACTTATGCCACCTGGGAAGCCCACTTTATGGAGATATACGAACTTGTAAATGCCCCTTATTCTTGATCATCTGCCATGTGATTTTCAGTGTAATGTGGTATTTATTCAATGTGTAACTTGTGCAGGCTAAAGAAAATAGAGCTGGATAACCTTTTAAGGTAACACTTCACTTCTTTCAGTTATGCATGCATGTATTTCTTCATTAATCAATCATTCACATATTTACTGGGTGCTTCTATGGTGTGCCACCTGCTGGGGACACAGCGCTGATTAAGACAGACAAGAATCCCTGCTTTCAAGAAAATAGTGTCTGAGCTATATTCAGTGCCTCAGGAATAACCAAGAAGAAAAAATAAGCACTACATTTTTGTTTTCTGTAAAATGGATCCATATATGACAGAGGTTGAGATGGCTGAATGGCATCACCCATGCGATGGATGTGAACTTGGGCAAACCCTGGGAGATGGTGAGGGACAGGGAAGCCTGGCTTGCTCCAATCCACGGGGTCATGAAAAGTCAGACACAACTTGGCAACTAAGCAACAATGAAATGGAGCCATACTCACAAACAAGAAGCCTGCTGCTCCTTTGGCCTCAATATGTATTGTCTGGCCTCAATGGTTGAAGAGATTAATATTCTTGTTTTTCGAGTTTCGCTCCCTTTCCAGCATGGCCCTCTGCATCTTGCTTCGTCATATGTGCCTGACCTTCTTCTCTTATTTGGCACTTGTGGCTCCTGGGGGTTTTGGATTTTCAGATGTTTGGACTTAAATCTTGAGCATTTAGAAAGCTGTGAAGGAAGGACAAGTGAGAGAAAGGTTCTTGGATCCCAGAGAAGGATGGGGAAGTCAGGAATGTGTTTCCCAAACATAGACTGGAAATAGGTTCCCCCCAAGCCTGAGGGAGAGGGAGTGAACAGGCTGGGGCAGCTCTGCTTCCTGGGAGGGAGTCATAGGAATGTGGAGCAAGGTGGCTCTGTGGGGCCATTAGTCAGACTGGTCTGTAGGGAAGTCACGGAAGATCCTCCCCATGTAGCCCTGCACAGTAGAGCAGATGGGGCCGTGGCAGGACTATTAGGAGGACCAGTGATTGATATCTGAAGATCACAGAGCGCTAAACTATGGACCATGCCTGGACCTGGCCTGCAATCCTTGACTTTTCTGTACCATAACCCTGAGGTCAGAGGGATACGTGAATATCATGGAGGGTGTGTTTTGCCAGCTGGCAAGCACTTGGATTTGGCAGTTCCACTGTGTACTTGGGGGCTTCTCAAGTGGTGCTGAGTAAAGAACCTGCCTGCCAATGCAGGAGATGTTAGAGATGCGGGTTTGATCCCTGGGTAGGGAAGATCCTACCTTTGGAGGAAGGCATGGCAACCCACTCCAGTATTCTTGCCTGGAGGAACTCCATGGACAGAGGTGCCTGGTGGGCTACAGCCCATGGAGTTCAAAGAGTTGGACACGACTGAAGCGAGTTAGTATGCACACACGCACTGAGTCCTGACTAATTGGGAAAATGGTGTTTCAGGGCCATGTCAGTCAGTGGACAGAGATTGCCACTTGTTTCACTTTCTTGCAGAAGGAAGCTTCCATCATGTTCCATGAGAGTGGATGAATGGAAAACTGGAAAATGATCCTATTTTCCCTTGTAATCTGTCTCAGTTGCTGCCATTTGCTGAAGGACTTGGCCTGTGACCTCTCTGTTCTTTCATAAATTTTTCTGGCAGTTCTTTCCCTTTGCTGATGTCTTCCTCATTCTCAGATGCGTTGGTTCAGTGTGGTCATAGGGAGCGTTTCTAAGACCATAATTCTCTTTCATAGTTGGGCTGTCAGTGTTGCCCCTTGATTCTCAGTCTCATAGACTCACCTTCTTTCTACCCCTCTCTCCTTGTCCCTCTATTCACTCCCCACAACTCTGACCACTTAGCTGCTCTAAAACACTCCCTCGGAAGGCTGGTGTCCAAAGTGTGCTCATCAAACCGGCAGGGTCAGCAGCCCCTGGGGACTTGTGAGAAATGCAAACTGTCAGGCCAGACCCTAGACCCAATGAGTCAGATGACTGTGGGTGGAACCTCACTGTCTGCATTTTTACAAGCCCTCCAAGGAACTCACATGCTTGCTGGAGTCTGAGAACCACTGTTGGCAAAGGAAGCCCTCAAAGAATGAAGTGTCCCATGGCAGAGAGCAAAAGGACGTGTCCCCTGGCGTCAGAGGACAGCTGTTCTTTATGAAAAACATACACACTCTAACCAGGAGTAAATCTTCCAACTCTCTTAGAAAAATTGCAGCTAATTTCCTCTACACATCAACCACAGTTAAATGTTTTGACCTCCTGAGCAACTTTTCAGGAGAATCCTAAAGTCTGGAGATTTCACTTTATTTTTAGTCTCCCTTGCCACATTTTCTCAGTGAACGGATTTTTTAACGCATCATGAGTATTTTCATTGATCTATGCTGAAGGTTATTTGATTGTCTTAGTGCTGGTAAAAAAGAGAGAGAGGAAAGAGGGAAGGAAGGAAGAGAGAGAGAAGGAAGGAAGAAAAAAAGAAGGAAAGAGAGCAAAGAAAGAGAGAAAGGAAAAAAAAGAAAGAGATTTGACTTTGCAGAAAACATGTGGAAAGATAAATGGAAATTTTTATGTAGAGTGTTATAAGAACATTATAGTATATTTTGGTCATTCTGCATGTTCTTCATGAAACTCTTCAAAAAAATAGAGTGCAGAAAGATGAGATTTTAAAAAACTGAAACTGTGGCTGATTCATGTCAATGTATAGCAAAATGAATACAGTATTGTAAAGCAAAACAAACTAAAAAATAAAAATCAATTAAAAAACTGAAACCTGAATAAATTTAATTTTTCCAACAAGAGAGTCAACAATCGGCAGGACTTATTTTAGCTTCTGTGTTCATATAACATGCAGAGATTGCTGTTTGCATGTTTATATTGTCACCCAGCAGGCTAACATGAATGGTGTGCTTCACTTTTTCTCAGACAGAAAAGTATTGATTTTGCATCACAAAGGGAAAATATAAATGCAGGTCTTTCTAAGATGACCTCAACCACAATGTTAGAAAATTGCTAAGTGTTAGAAATCCCAAGTACATTATTGGCAGAGCACAGAGTTCACAATTTGTGACGCATAGTGTAAAATCCCTAGACTCTGTTTTTAATAATCAAACTGAATCAAGATGATGGGGCAATTTAAATCACTATTAAAAAAAAAACCCACACAAAACAGGACCATCAAACATCCAGGGTGATACATTTGAAAGATGTCAACTGTCAGTAGAGATGACGAAGCATGAATCGTGAACATTCTCAAAGTTGAAAATAAAATTCCCAGTGGGTCAATGATTGACTCTAAAGAAATCTGGTTCCTGAATCCTCCCCAAATACTGATTCTTATTAAAAGTACATTTGGGATGAGGGCTGCATCTTTCAATATATGAAAAAAATTCACTCCTATGTTCTAGGTAGTTCCATTTTGAATATGTCCTTCTCTTTTGTAGCAGTAACCAGCCACTCAGAGTCACTGGCATCCTGCTGTGAATTGAATTTTAGCTGGTGGTGCTGTTTTATATTAGCTTTTGCTGGCTTTTGTCTTCTCTTTTCATTGCCTTGAGGGAAAGGTGGTATTTAGGCATCAAATTATTGTTTTAAAACAAAGGACGGGATTGTTGATCAGGAGCAGTGAGAAGATTTACTTTATTACCAGGATTAGACTGGTCTGAAGCAATTCATCCAAAGAAAAGCCAAGTAGAAACATTCATGTTTCAATCAGGAGAAAAGTAAATATTGTTTGTTTATGAATAAATACACTAAAGGAAAAATAAGGCATTTTAAAGTGCAGAGCAATTGTGTTTGAGTCTTTTCCTTATAGTATTTGCCAACATGACTAATTATGTGCTAGATGCTAAATCAGGTTGGATTTCCAATTTGACAATGTTCCTCCTTCTTTATCCCACCACCCACTGCCCCATCACCTATCCCTTGCCTCACTTTGTCGTCTGGCCTATTTATTTGGAGGATGTGGGCATCGTTCAATTAAAAAATTACCTGCTATAGGTGAATAACTGAGCTGGGTAGGAAGCGAATGAAGTGGAAGAAAAGTGGGCTCCTGAGAGTAAACAGAAGTGCAGAACTCAAGGAGCTAACAAGTTAGCGCTGACGCAGACATAGATGTATAGAGTTATAACCCAGGGCAGAGCGTGCTATAATAAAACCACAGACATAGTTTTGTGGCCTCATTCCATGGTATGGAGGGAATGCATGTTTGTTTCATAGAAGAGATGGTTTGAACTGGACCTTAAAGTAGAGACCATATTTGAAAGGTGATGATGGAAAGACACGAAGGTAAGAAAGATGGATAACATGGCTTAGACAGGAATGTGTATGTCATGATTTATGGTTGTGGAAGAATGATTAATTTAAAGATAAAAACTCAGACTATAACAAAGACTTTAATAAAGGGGTTAAAGAAAGACAATAAAAAGCTAAGTGTTTGGCAGAAAGCCTCAAAGATGGACAGCATGGATTTGAGATGGTTAGTTACACCTTCTCACCCATCTCCTCTACCCCAGTGACAATGGCTCTGTTCTACTTGAGAAATACATTGTCTAGTCTAGAAGCCAAAAGGCAAGGATGGCCATTGGGGCATGGGTTCCAGGAGCTCTGAGCCCTATCAGTCTGTCAATAAAACACCAAAGCATCCAAAAATCTCAGGACATTGTTAATCAAATAGACACTCAGTGTATATGCTGTTTGTATTATTTGTCCAAAGAAGTTAAATTCAGATTTAACATTTCACAAGCAAAATTAGCCAGATCACTGAAACAAATTTTAGAATTAAATGTACTGGATATTTTGGAATCATGTAGACCCAGCCTATACAAAAAAAAAAAAAAAAAAAAAAATCCTGGCCAGTGAGTTGGCTGGAATTCTTATTAAACAAAAGCCATAGCACTTTGTCATGGGGTTGAGTTTAGTTTTCCTACCACATCTTTTTTGCAAGTGAGTCACTAGAACAACATCCTGACCCCACAGTATGTTACCAACAAAAGCACATCTTTATTTTTCTCTGGTTTCTCTTTGCAGCCAAGCAAGGCTTTGGCCATATTATATTCATCAGCAAGAAATCCCCAAATACCAAGCAGCATACCAGCATCTGCATGGGCCGTGGATTCAGGACAGCTTTCAAATCCTGGAAGAGAGACTCAATATCTCTCTCTTCTTGGGCATGCTCTAGAGCAAACAGTGATTTCACTGACCCATGGCCGACTTAATACTTTGTTTCTCTGACACAGAAGGGGATCTCCGCAGGTCTCACTTGTTGAACATGGCTGTACAGAGCACAAAACAGGAAACTGGCCTTTGCAATGTGCAGAAACAAATCTTTGGCTTGGGTGTACGGTCTTGTTGAAATCTCTCAAAGCCGGCATTCCCACTGAGACTTACTCTGAGTGTTTACATGTTAAGACCAGATGAAACTATTTCCCTTTTCCAAGTCAGCACTGCTGTGCTAAGAGGTCAGTAAACAGTGTTTACCATTAGCAGTGGACATTGCAACCCTCAAAAAATTGGGTACGGGTGTGGAACAGATGGAGACTCATTTATCAGCCTCTAGGAGGCTGAGTATCCATACAAGTAGACCTTGATGAGGGAGTAGTGTTTTCATTGAGTTTGATCCCAGATTACAGCAGTGCAGTCTCCTCCACAGTGAGCTCCTGAGTGGCCAGCGAGGACCAGCATGAGATGGACAGGCATGCCAGTTGGGTTTGACTCAGGGTAGGGTGTGGCTTTCCATACACATCCACAAGCCTGGTGCAGCCAGAAGGAGTAGACATGGGCTTTTGTTGTATTTAAGCCAATGGTTTTTTTCTCCTCCAAAAAGCAAAATAAGTAATTCTCTGAGTCCTTAGACTGAAGGAAGACAGAAATCATAATCATTCTTTGAGATCTCCTGAACAGAGAACCTAAAGATCTAAAATAGTTTATGGTGGGGGAAAAAAAAGCATATTTAGCTCTACTGTTGACCTAGTATTGAAACATAGTTCATCTACTCTTGATGTTAAGCTAGAATTAAATCACAGCATCTGCAGACAACATCCAAGAACATCCTAGGTTCCTCCTTGCTGCCCCCGCCAGCACCATTGTGCTCTCTATGTCTTTAAAAATTTTCTCATTGCATAAAAAGATCTAAGATCCTCCAGATGATATGTTTTGATTTTTTTTTTTCTTTCACTTCCCTACCTTTAAAGGGAGAAATTCTTAACCAATGTTGACAGTTGAGGCTCCTTGGAAGTCTTTTGGGTTCATCCTCTTTTGAAATGATTAGGAGTAGATTCTCAAGTTCCATTAATCTCAGGGTGTCCTGCATGCTTTGTTTCCTGATACCTTTGGCATAGGGCTCTGCTGCTTACATGACATGGGTGTAAGTTCAAATCTTGGTTCTACCATTCCTAATTGTGCGAACCTGGGCAACTTATTGTTGGGAGACTGTTCCCCGTGGTTCTCTGTGTCTTCACATCTTTCTGGCAGAAGGAGTGACTGTTTTTGTTTTAGACTGTTTCAGGCATATTTTTTAGTCAATAACCTTTGAAGAAAGAGACAACCTCTCCTTCTGGAACAAAGGGCTGGCATATTTTACAAAAATTCCTCTAACGCATTATGCAATTCTTGTAACTCAGTCTACACTGTGCAGATTTCACCCAACTGTGTGTTGCTCTGTGGGACTGGGACTCAGAAAATTGGCCAGAGAAAATGCTGGTACTCTGTCTACTGCTACGGCTGTGCGTAATAATGTCTCTGACCCAGAAGTCTCCTGCCTTCTGCAAGTTTTGATGAAACTAGTCTAACTTGTTAGCTTTCACGTATGGTAACATATCAGATCCTGGACAGTTTTGGATACCCTTTTAAACCATATTAACCCTCAGTTTCTTCATCTGTAAAACAGAGTTAAACAGTACTGACATATTTGTAGTGAAGAAAGTAAGCTAATGCAGGAAATGTTGAGCTGTGGGTTCGATCCCTGGGTTGGGATGATCCCCTGGAGGAGGAAATGGCAGATCACTCCAGTATTCTTGCCTGGAAAATCCCATGGACAGTGGAGCCTGGCAGGCTACAGTCCATAGAGTTGCAAAAAGTCAGGCAGGACATAGCGACTGTACACACACACACACACGCACACACAATCTTATACTTAAAAGCCCCCAAGAAATATTTGCTATCATTGTTATTAAAGTGATACATTCACCTGCTAACTCAAATGTGTCAATTCTTATGTGTAGTCTTATTTTGAAAGAAAACTTCTGTTCAGAAATTCTGTTAAGAAATGTATAACTTCAAGATATCCCTCCTCAATGTAGTTACTTTTGAAATCAATTTCTTTCATCTGTGAGATTCACACTTTCTTTTCTCAGGTTTTTGCAGCACAATTTTGTATAAAATTTTGGATAGAGCTAATGTAGAAAAACTTACATTTAAAAACAAAAACAAAAACACTTCCTTTATTTGTATCCATGGAAAGAAATGAGTAAAAGGAGATTTGTAGAATACTTTTCTCAGCTTAGTTTGAGTTATGATTAAAATTTTAACTTCTAAAACATCTTGTCTTTATTTCTCAAGAGAACTGGGTGAAGGCACAATGGATAAGGTGGTTTCGTCTGAACATATCAACATGATCACTGTAATAGGTAATATGTAATTGTAGCTTTATTGCTGCCTTTTGATATATGGAGATGAGAGAGACATACATTGTAGAGATAATTGTCTTGTTTTTCTATCTTAGTAAAATTGTTTTACAACAGTGTGTTAATTTCTGCTGTACAAAGAAGTGAGTTAGCTGTATGTATACATAATATCTCCTCCCTCTTAGACCTCCCTCCCACCCCACTCCCCAATTTCATCCTTCTAGGTCACCAGAGAGCATCAAGCTGGGCTCCCTGTGCTATACAGCAGTTTGTCACTAGCTGTCTATTACAGATGAATGGATAAAGAAGATGTGATACATGTGTACAATGGAATATTATTCAGCTATGAAGAGGATTGAAATTGGGTCATTTGTAGAGACATGGACGGACGCTAGAATCTGTGATACATAATGAAGTTAGTCAGAAAGAGAATAAATATCATATATTAACACATGTATGTGGAATCTAGGGGAAAAAGTGGTATAGATGAACCTATTTGCTGGGCAGGAATAGAGACGCAGATGTAGAGAACAGATGTGTGGACACGGGATGAGCTGGGAGCCTGAGATTGATGTATGTGCACTGCCAATAAGATTTTTAGAAATGTCAGAGAGTGACACCAAGACTAGTTCATGAAAGATATTAAGGCTTTCCCTTTTGTTCTGGGCTCTCTCATTCTGGAGGAAGCCACCTCCATGTCAGAAGGACACTCAAGAAGCCCTATGGAGAGATGCACGTGGTCAGAACTGATGCCTCGTCTCAACAACCAGCGCTAGATTGCCAGGCATGATCCTCCTACCTCAATGAAACCTGCATGTGACCCGCTCCAGCCAACATCATGACTACGACTTCATGGGGGCCGCCGAGCCAGAGCCTCTCAGCTAATGCTCCCCAAACCCAGACCCCAGAAACTGTGTGTGCTTATTCATGCTTCTTGTCTCAAATCTCTGTGTTTTGGATAATTTGTTATGCAGTGTAGATAACCGATACAGGGCTCCCTAGAAACACATTATGGTTATGTACCATTGAGTTAGCTTACAAGNTCTAGTTCATCACAGAGCACCAAGCTGAGCTCCCTGTGCTATACTGCAGCTTCCCACTAGCTATCTATTTTATACACAGTGATGTATACACCACAGTCCTAATCTCCCCGTTTTTCCCCCTCACCACCCCCACCATGTCCACATGTCCAGTCTCTACATCTGTGTCTCTATTCCTGCCCTGCAAATGGGTTCATCAGTACCATTTTTCTAGATTCCACTTATATGTGTTAATATTCGATATTTGTCTTTCTGATTTACTTCAGTCTGTATGACAGATTCTAGGTCCATCCACATCATTACAAATGACCCAATTCCATTGTTTCTTGTGACTGAGTTATTCTTACGATGCCTCCTTGGATCCCTTTGATCTACAAGAGAAAAGTCACAATTGTTTGTCCAGGTTTTACGGGCTCTTCCACTCTGTCCAGCTTTTCCTTCAGTACGTCTTCTACTTTAACTCTTTTACTTCTTCGTAGGTCCCTGGACACTTTGTGCTCTTCACCTTTGCTGTACATTTTAGACCTGTGTCTATCCCTTCTTTCTGTCCAACAGAATCCCATTCAGCCCTGAAGGGTCAGTTAAAGTTTCTCTTTTTCTGGGAGCATTCCTTGCTTTATCCAAGTAGAAGTGGCTGATCCTTTCTTTGTCCAACTCACATTTTTAGTTAATATCACTATTCTTACCGTAAAGAATCACTCTGGATTTATTTGGCTATGGTCTACTTGACCTAACTGTTTGCTAGTTGCTTAAGGGTAGAGATTGTCTTGTTAATTTTTTTATGTCTTCTTTGACATGCACAGTGCCTGGCAGATGTAGATTTTTTCTGTCCATGAGAATGGAATGGGTCAGCTCTTTAAAGATTTAAGCCATAGGATTTGTTTCATTGGCGCTTGGTTAAACCTCAGAGTTTCTCAACACTAGTTGCTCACTGGAACACAGTGTGTGAGCTCAGGGACATTGACCACACCTAATCTTCATGGATTTGGATTTAGTTGGTTTTAAGTGGAGTCCAGGGACTGTTAATAATAATAGTAATCACTTACTAGCTCTTACTATATAAGGCAGTATTTCAGGCATTGTTTTAAGCACTTCATTTGCATTAATTTATAAGCATTTTTTTTGAAAGCCAGTGTTGAGAACCACTACAGTCTGGCTAAAAAGCTAGAAAATATAATCATTGAAGTTGAAGTAGAATAATGACACGGAATGATAGAACTAAGCTGGATTATGTTAGCAGAGCCTGTTTTTTTTTTTTATTTGTTTGTTTTAGTTTTTAATTAAATAGGGGAGTAAAAAGGCAATCCAAGTGTGTACACTTGTGATGAGTTGTGGTTAGATCAGAAAGAATTTTCAGTGACTGCAGGAAGAATTCAGATTGCAGGAGATGTTAAGCATTAAGAATCATTTTTCTAGCTGAAGGTCCAATTCTCATGGGACAGCACTTTATTAACCAATTTGCCATAAAAGTTTGTCTTTACTTGCTAGAGATTTTCACTTTTGAAATGGAAGGGCTAATCTGATTTGACATCTTTGCAGTTACTTAAAAGAAGTGTAACATCTGGAAAAAAAAAAGAGACTGTAATGAGGAAAGTTAAGGGATGTTATAAGAGATTGGACTGAAAAAGGCCCTAGGTTAAAATACTAAATGTAGAGCAGTAAAAGGGGGAATTTTATGTACCATATTTAATTATAAAAACTTTTTTTTTCATACAAAACTCATTATAAAAATAGTTTGCTTTTGCATTTAAATATATTTTTCTAACTTTCTTAAGGAGCGTGATTAGTATGGTTTGGGCCACCCTCAGTACTGCTCATAGATTCCTTGCTAACCTTTCTGGGTGTTTTTTTCGTTCCTCCCATCCATTCTTTCTGCCTACCAGTTATCTGTCATCACGTACCCCAGTTATGCAGGGAGGGTTAACCTCAGGGAGACAAGACACACATGGGCCTGGACCTGGAATGAATGTGCCCACTTGGGTGGCACAGGGAGTAGGAAGAGTCTCACAAAATCCAGTGAATCCAGTGTCTACAGAGCAAGGCAACAGGGGCTCATCTGATGGCAGCCCTGGGTATCAGTGGAAGCTGGAAGAGCATGACCACGTGGCAACCAGATCTAGCAAGAATGGAAGAGGCACCCCAGACAGGCCATGGCCATAGCAGATGGATTTTACTTCTGGTGGTAGAGGAGGGTTGTTTCAGGAGTTAGCTTCTATCCCACATGTCCTGAGGTGTCAGTAGGGCTATAAATAAAGGGATAAGCCAAGGCCTATTTACTAGAATTGAGAATAAGGTCAAGGTAGTCTTAAAATAAGACAAACAATTATTGGTCAATAGGCACAAACTGAGAGGCAGGTCAGTCACAAAAATGACTTGTTCCTCGGTCTCAGAATCAGACCAGAGTTCCTTAAGGGGTCATGTTTTACTTACAGGTGATGACGGTCAACCAGTTTAGATGTAGGTAGAAGATGGATGCAATGTCTGACATACAGAAAAAGCACGTCATCTTAATACCTACCTCTGGTCTTTCTGATCCATTTTCTTCATTTTTTTTTTCCTGTTAGTTATAGAACAAATCAGTCTCATTAATCTGAAATGCAGGCCTTCTATAATCTGGTTTCAATTATTTCATTTTTCACTTTTCCTTACCATATCTTCTTCCCCCAACTTGCTTTGCTTAGAGCCTACAATTCCATAATCCAGACTAGTTAAATATTCTTCTTTGTCTGAACACATCCTATACTTTACCTGCTTGATGCTTTTCTCAAAAATGTCTCCTTCTTGTCTACCCATTATGTAGAAACCATTCCTAAATACCAAATGGTAGCGGTAATTTATTTTTTCTCTTTTTTTAACCACTGTACTATTGACATGCCTTTTCAAGCAAAGCCTCATGTTGGTATGATTCATCTTAATGCTGCTCGTGAAGCCCAACATAGTGGAAAGACAAAAACACAGGTTTTTAGAGACCAAATTTATTGACCTTATTTTTTGACATTATATATATTTTAAAAGTCACATTCATTTACACATTTTGAGTTTTTGTAGACTTTATCAGACTTGAAGAAAACCCCATATACTTTTTGAATGACTCTGATGTCTCATCAGTAGACAAGAATAGTTTGAAAAATTCAGATTTTTCAGAATTTTAATATTTAGTTGCATATCATTTGTATGTATATTGTAAAGCCAACCCTTGAACAATGTAGGTTTGAATAGCGCAGGTCGATATACATGTGGACATTTTAAAATAGTAAATCCTGCAGAATTTACTACAGATTTACAACCAAGCACTACATGATGCTTGGTTGGTTGAATCACTGCATATGGTACTAAAGATACAAAGGAACTGCACAGAAGGAGGGCTGACTATAAGTTATATGCGGATTTTCAACTGTACAGAGGGTGGTGCCCAACTCATGTTGTTCTGGAGTCACCTGAATATTTATCCTGCTATGTAATGCAAAAACATTTGTGTATGATTGGATTTTCATGATATTCAAAAGAGGCAAAACCATGATAAAATCATGTATTATGAACTTAAAAGACAAATAATTAGCTTGGATTAAAACATTCAACAATAGATCTACTCCTTACTGTCAACCATTAGTTTAGAGTAATAGCAATTCTTGGATAATTGCCTATGAATGAGAAGGGGTTGATCAATATTCAAAACTTATCCTCAGTTTCATAGAGATCAATGGCTCTCAAGCAGGAATGATTTTCACTTGCCTTTAAGGTGTATCTGACAATGTCTGGAAAAATTTTAGGCTTTCACAAATGTGGGCGGTGTTACTGACATCTAGTTGGTAGAGACCAGAGGTACTGCTAAGTGTTCTGCAATGCACAAGCTAGTTTCCCACACCAAAGACTTAATCTGGTCCATAATGTCAATGGTGCTGAGGCTGAGAAACTGGAGGTAGACCAGGACTAATGTTTGGTCTATTGAAATTGACTTTATATATATATATATATATATATATACACACAATACTTTATATATATGCTTTATATATATAATACTTAAAAATACAATATAAAATATATACAATAAATATGATATAATATCCATACATTATACATAACATATGTACAATATGATGCATATAATAATATTTTAAATGAAATTATCAGCCATAGAGATTTATTAGTTTCAGAAAGTAAACTAAAGTTAACCAAAGTATACATTACATAAAGCATAATTAAGATGTAGAATAATGACCTTTCAGAGATTGCAAATTTTTTTAAAATATGTATTTTATTGAAGTATAGTTAACTTACAATGTTTCAGGTACACAGCAAGGTGGTTCAGTTATACAATACGCATATATTATTTGTGAAATTATTTTCCATCATAGGTTATTATAAGATACTGACTATAGTTCCCTATGCTATACAGTAAACCTTTGTTGCTTGTTGCATATCTATTTTATCTATCATTCTATTCATACTACCTCAAAAAAGTGGAATCAAAATGTCATAATTTTTTTAGTTAGGCAAAATTCATAAGTTTTCTAATATAATATATACTTATATATATATGTATACAGAAACTCCTCTTGGTAAAGAACATTGAAAAAACAGAGAAGAGATGGAGAGACTGGAGATCATAAACTTAATGAAATGGGAGCACTGCATAGGAAATGGAAACAGTGAAACAAACTAGATGAAAGTGAAAGATCATCGAATAGTCCACTTGTTTTCAAACATGACTGCTCGTTAGAAACATACCTGGGGCTCTGCAGAAAAAAAGCAACACCTCAGCACTTGTATTTTTCCAAAAAATTTCAAGGTAGTTCAGATATACATCTGAACTTCAAACAGTGATAACAGGTTTTTCTATTAGATCCTAGTTTTGGTAATATAGAGTCCTATTATTTTTCTGTTGACCAATCATGATACAATGGTATTAATTGAGTAATAGTTACATAGTCACAATAGTAAAAAATGTTTATGCGTTTTCACAATCAATAGCCAGACAAAAAATAAAAGATAATTACAATTGTAAGCCGTACTGGGAACATGATTAACGTAACAATATAAAATAATTACACACAACTTGGGGGCGAGGATCAAGCAGAGTGAGTGGCAGTGCACACGTGCACATGTTTTCATCCAACCAGTCTATGTCTTTGGTTGGTATATTCAGTCCATTTACATTCAAGGTAATTATCGATATATATGATCCTATTACCGTTTCTTCATATTGTGGCGTTTATTTTCTGTAGATCTTTCCCTTCTCTTGTGTCTCCTGCCTAGAGAAGTTCCTTTAGCATTTGCTGTAAAGCTGGTGCTGAATTCCTTTAACTTTTGCTTGTCTGGAAAGCTTTTGATTTCTCCATCAAATCTGAAGAAGAGTCTCCCTGGGAAGAGTTTCCTTGGTTGTAGGTTCTTCCCCTTCATCACTTTGAATATAGTTTCTGTTGAGAAATCAGCTGATAATAGCCAGATTTGTGTTCCTTTTTATGTTATTTGTCATTTTCCCCTTGTGGCTTTTAGTATTTTATCTCTGTCTTCAGTTTTTGTCAGCTTGATTACTATGTGTCTTGGTGTGTTCCTCTTTGGGTTCATCCTTCCTGGGACCCTCCGTGCTTCCTGGACTAGGTTGGCTATTTCCTTTCCTCATGTTTGAGAAGTTTTCTACTATTATGTCTTCAAATATTTTCTCAGGTCCTTTCTCTCTCGTCTTTCCTGCTACCTGTGTAATGGGAATGTTGGCGCATTTAATGTTGTCTCAGAGGTCTCTTGTGAGTGAGTGAGTGTTTGCTCAGTCATGGCTGACTCTTTGTGACTCCATGGACTGTAGCCCACCAGGCTCCTCTGTCCATGGGTTTCTCCAGGCAAGAATACTGGAGTGGGTTGCCATCAGGCTGTCTTTATTTCTTTTTATTCTTTTTTCTGTATTTTGTTCTGCAGCAGTGATTTCCACCATTCTGTCCTCCAGGTCATTTATCTGTTCTTCTGCCTCAGTTATTCTGCTACTGATTCCTTCTAGTGTATTATTCATCTGTTTATTTGTTCTTCAATTCTTCTAGGTCTTTGGTGATCATTTCTTGCATCTTCTCAATCTTTGCCTCCATACTTTTCCTGAGATCCTGGATCATCTTCCCTATCATTATTCTGAGTTCTTTTCCTGGGAGGTTTCCTATCTCCACCAATTTAGTTGTTTTTCTGGGGTTTTATCTTGTCCCTTCATCTAGGATGTAACTTTCTGCCGCTTCATTGTGATTAACTTTCTGTAATATTGTTTTTGTGTTAGCTACTGTAAGATTGTGCTTCTTCTTGCTTCTTCTGTCTGCCCTCTGATGGATGAGGCTAAGAGGCTTATGTAAGCTTCCTGATGGGAGAGACTGGCGATGGGAAAAACTGGGTCTTGCTCTGGTGGGCAGGGCCTTGCTCAGTAAAGTTTTAATCTAATTATTTGCTGATGGGTAGGGTTGCACCTCCTGGTAGTTGTTTGGCCTGAAGGGACCCAACCCTGGGGTCTGTGGGCTCTATGGTAGGGTTAATGGTGAACTCCAAGAGAGTTTATGCCAAGGGTGACCTTCCAGTGCCCCTGTCCTTGCGGTGAGCCCCAGCCGACCCACACCTCCACAGGAGGCCCTCCAAAATTAACAGGTCATTTTGGTTCTTTCTCCTGTGGGCTCACTGCTCCTCTCCTCTGGATCTTGCTGTGCACAAAACTTTTTTGTGCCTTCCAAGACTGAAATCTCTGTTTCCCCCAGATCTCTGGAAGTTTGATAATTAAATCCCACTGGCCCTCAAGGCCAGATTTCCTGGGGATTCCCAGTCCCTTTGTCAGATCCCCAGGCTGGGAAGACTGACATGGGGTTCAGAACCTTCACAACAGTGTGAGAACATCTTTGGTATTATTTTTCTCTAGTCTGTGGGTCACCCATCTGGTGGGTATAAGATTTGATTTATCATGATTATGACCCTCTTACAGCCTTACTGGACCTTCTTGTTTATTTTTGGACATGGGATCTTTTTTTGGTGGGTTCCAGCACCCTCCTGTCAATGGCTGTTCAACAGCTAGTTGCAGTTTTGTTGCTCTTGCAGGAGATGAACACATGTCCTCTACTCTGCCATCTTGAACTGGAAGCCACAGGTTTTTATTATACTTAAGTGTTCTGATTTGAGTTTTGTGTAAATAAGTGAGCCCAATCTTCAGCAGAAGAATATGTTAATAATGCCCAGCCTTTTGTGGTGGTCATGTAAATTCTGATTATTTTTGTTCAGGTTCACATGTGGTTAAGCTACATGTTTCTATGGTTTCACTGAATTTCAGGATTTGCTTGATGGAGGAAAATGGGAAGATGGAAGTAAGGTGATGAGTCTTCTAATTAGCTATAACTTTGAAACTTTCTTCCCTTTTAAAGTTTTGCATAACTTGGGATTTTAATACTTTCTGTCAAATATATAACCCAAATGACTTATAAAAAAACTGCAAGGCGACGTCAGCATGCACTTTGAGACCAGGGCTGAAGACTCCGCTCCGCCATTTACTTTTGCTGTTTGGTTTGGCCTCATCCATTAAACAGGATGATAAGCAGGGCACATATGCTGTGTGAACTGACCGGGCCTCCCAGCAGGCCTGAGCTGTGGACTCTGAGACCTGCTGCTGTGCTTTCATGTTTGAGTTCAAAATTCTCCCACTTGTTAGTGCAGAGCAGAGGCCAGGCCCTTCTAAGCTCAGCAGGAAGCAGCCACTTAGAAATCCAAAATGTTCATCTAGGAGGAAAACACCTTCAGTGGCAAAGGCTTTTTCATCTGTGATCTGTTTTTCTCTTTCTTTGTGTCACTGGGCTCCCAATTCCTGACTCAGCCTTGTGGGAAGTTCCCATTTAGAATCCAGTTTTGGGCCTCTGGGTTGAATTTCCTTCTGGCTAGCCTTGTGGCCGCTCCTGGAGGCAGAGAAACTACTCTCGGGATTTGTAAAGATCAGGAACACCAAAGCCATCTCTGGTGTTGATAGTTATAGCTCTGGGCCAGGGGATAGGTTTAGCCTGGGACTGTGGTCCTGTGATTAGTGGGTGCCCTGATCCCATCAAGGATGAACATCCTCGTGAGATGATGTGAATCAGGCCACTACAGTCATTTGTCTGTTTTTGCTTCTGTTGTTCATGATCATGGTAACTTTCACATTTTACACAGTGGTCCTGTGTTTTGGAGGCTGTAGTTGTTTTATGAGCTGGTCAGTGGTTTGGAATCAGAAAGTATCTATCACATGTGAGCTGAATAAACTTGAAAGTTACTAATTCCATTGGGTCTCAATTTTCTCATCTCAAAATGGATAGAATAGTGCCTTCCTAACAAGATGAGATTGGATACTGTATTGTGTTGTGGTGAGAGGAGGTTCTCTAGAGCCAGAGTGCTTGGGATTCAACCTCGGCTCCTCTGCTTGGTGGTGGTGGTGGTTTAGTTGCTCTGTCTTATCTGACTCTTTGTGGCCCCATGGACTGTAGCCCGCCAGACTCTGTCCATGGGATTTCCCAGGCAGGAATACTGGCATGGGGTGCCGTTTCCCTCTCCAGCTCTTTCACTTTCTAGCTGGCTGGTCTATCTGGTCTTGAACACAGTGCTTTCCCTTTCTGTGCTCTTCTAAGTTGCTTCTGCTGCTGCTGCTGCTGCTGAGTCGCTTCAGTCATGTCCGACTCTGTGCAACCCCATAGACGGCAGCCCACCAAGCTCCCCCGTCCCTGGGATTCTCCAGGCAAGAACACTGAAGTGGGTTGCCATTTCCTTCTCCAATGCATGAAAGTGAAAAGTGAAAGGGAAGTTGCTCAGTCGTGTCCGACTCTTCGTGACCCCATGGACTGCAGCCTACCAGGCTCCTCCATCCATGGGATTCTCCAGGCAAGAGTGCTGGAGCGGGGTGCCATTGCCTGTTGCTTCGGTCATGTCCAGCTCTTTGTGACCCTGTGGACTGTAGCCCACCAGAGATAAGAATAGGATCCATTTAGAGAGTTGTTGTCAGGATTAAGAGACTGAATCACTTTGTTATGAAAGTAACTTTGCCTGAAACTAGCATAACATTGTCAATCAACTATACTCCAGTAAAATTAAATTTAAAAAAGGGAGAGACTATATGTGCAGAACACATAGAGTAATGTTGGGTATCTTAAATACTTAGTAACTTTAATTACTTAGCTAAATGATTATTTTGAGGGTGAAAATACTTTCATAAACAGAGAAATTTTTTTATGTGTTCATTCCATACATTGCATTTATAAATGCATCAATAGTATATAGAAACTCTTAAAAGCCCTAAATCATTGCATGATCTGGGTAATTTCTGTTTTCCATATGTTGAGAAGTTATTTCAGATATATAAACAGTCACTTATTAAAGTAGACTAATGGGTTTGGTCTAGTTTTTGAACTGAGTAAAGTTCAAGAAAAGTATATACAAAATTGCCCACGTGCTTTATGATGGATGTAGATAGGAATTGGGTCTAATGAAATCAAGTAATTGAAGAGAAACTGTCGCAGCTCAAGAAGGTCAGAAACTCTTGGTTACAGATACACCTGGGAACTGAAGTTCCCTTTCTACAACGGCTCTAAATGATCTGCTCTACAATTAGCAGGCGGCTCAGTCTGTAAAGATTCCACCTGCAGTGCAGGTTCAGTCCCTGGGTGGAGAAGATCCTCTGGAGGAGGGCATGGCAGTCCACCCCAGTATTCTTGCCTGGAGAATCCCATGGACAGAGGAGCCTGATGGGCTAGAGTCCACAGGCTACAGGTCAGAGAGTCAGCATGACTGAAGAGTCTGAGCATGCAGGCACAATTGGCAAGTTACACTGGAATTAATGAATTAATTAACTTGAAATGCAGTTGATGTACAATATCATGTTAATTTCAGGTGTACTATTACATAGTCATGTACTTTTCCAGTAGTCATGTATGGATGTGAGAGTTGGACTATAAGGAAAGGTGAGCACAGAAGAAATGATGCTTTTGAACTGTGGTTTTGGAGAAAACTCTTGAGAGTCCCTTGGACTGCAAGGAGATCCAACCGGTCCATCCTAAAGGAGATCAGTCCTGGTGTTCATTAGAAGGACTGATGTTGAAGCTGAAACTCCTATACTTTGGCCACCTGATGCGAAGAGCTGACTCATTTGAAGAGACCCTTATGCTGGGAAAGATTGAGGGGAATGACAGAGAATGAGATGGTTGGATGGCATCACCGACTCAATGGACATGAGTTTGGGTAAACTCCAGAAGTTGGTGATGGACAGGGAGGCCGGCGCGCTGCAGTTCATGGAGTCGCAAAGAGTCAGACAGTGCTGAGTGACTGCACTGAACTGAACTGATTACATAGTAATTTGACATTTGCCTACACTATGAAATAATCACCACAATAGTAACAGTCTATTCCCAGTTATTGCAATATTATTGACCATATTCCTTATACTGTGTGTTATATCCTCATAGCTTATTTATTGTATAATCCGAGATCTAAATCTCTTAATCCCTTTTACCACTTACCCTTACCCCTATACCACTCCCTTCTGGCAACCAACTCGCAGGCAGGGCTGGTCTCTCTAGCAGTTGGCTGTGAGCCCCTGCTGTGTGAGGTGTCTCTGGGCCCGCTGGAGAGCAGAGCCAGGTCCCAGTTGCTAACTGCAAAGCCTGGGGCCCTGAGGTTTGATGATGGCCCAGTGTTTGGAGGAGCTGCTGTCTGAGCAGCCTTGCGGGGTGTGGAGCTGGTGCTGGCCCTCTGACGGCTGCTGCCAGGTCCCCACAAAGCAGTTTGAATGACCTAGCAAGTGTGGAGCTGACCTGCTGGTGGATGGGTAAAACCCTGGCACCAAGAGGCTGGAGAGGGGATTCCAAAATAACACTTGCCAGCAAGTTGTTACTATAGTAGAATGAGCTCCCTTAAGGGCTTCCCCAGGGCTCAGTGGTGGAAGAATCCACCTGCAAAGCAGGAGATGCAGGTTCGATCCCTGGGTCAGGAAGATGCCCTGGAGGAAGAAATGGCAACCTACTCCAATACTCTTGCTGGGAAAATTCCATGGACAGAGGATCCTGGCAGGATACAGCCCATGGGATTACAAAGTTGGACATAACTGAGTGACTGAACATATGTGAGCTCCCCCAGATGGCTGCTGCCAGGGTCTCCATCCTCAGCGGGGTGGGGGTCGGGGGGATCCTAGTTTCCTCCTGCCTCTCCGTGAGGCACTCCATGATCAGCAAGTGGGTCTGACCCAGGCCCGTTTCAAACTGCTGCCTCTGTACTGGGACTTGGATATTGTGAGCTAATGATATACCCTAAAAGGGTGGAGTCTGTTTCCCAAAGAAACTCCAGCTCTCCTAAGCATGAGCCCTGCTGGTTTTTGATATAGGATCCCTGGGCTGGAGAACCCAGTGTGGAGTTTTTAGCCTGTGCTCCTTGGGGAGAACGTTAGGATTAGGATATTCCTCTCATTCATGGGTCATCAATCCAGGGGTCATCAATCCTATAGAGCATCTCTGCCCCTCCTACTTATTTCACTGTGGTTCCTTTTTAATGTCTTTAGCTATGGAAAAGCTTTTCTGCTAGTCTTTATCTTTGTAGGTAAACTTTGATAAGCTTTTTTAAGATAAACTTTTATAGATAGACTTTGTTTTTATAGTCTTTGTTTTATAGATTGTGTTTATAGACAGTTGCTCTGTGAGTAGCTGTAATTTTGGCATGCCTGCAGAGGAGGTGAGTTCTGGTTCTTTCCACTCTGCCCTCCTGGCCCTGGAGCTGTGTCAAGTTACACCTGTGCTTTCTCCTCCACTGGCATGGCCTTGGCCACCCCCAGAAAAACCCCCATGGATCATCCCTCCCAAATCCCTATCTCTCTCTCTCTCTTTTTTTTTTTTAATGCAGTCTAATTTTTAAATTTATTTTTTTGTAAAAATGTATTTATTTTTAATTGGAGGATAATTGCTTTACAATATTGTGTTGATTTCTGTCATACATCAACATGAGTCAATCACAGGTATAATGTTGCCTCCCTCTTGAGCCTCCCTCTAGGTTGTCACAGGGCCCCATTGTGAGCTCCCTGCTTCCTTTCAGCAATTCCCATTGGCTATCTATTTCACATATGGCAATGTGTATGCTCCCGTGGCACTCTATGAATTTGTCCATCTCCTCTTGAACTAGCTATTAATTTCTAATTCTTTCTTCTATACCACTCTGACTGAGACTTCAAGCTCATTTACAGCATGCATATTTTTAAAAACCTTAAAAGGAAGTTCTATTTATTATTACACTGTTCTGACAAGTTTGGGCCTTCAATCCACTGCAGGTACACTTCTGGTTGGTATTTTGAGATGTTATACGAAAAGAGCATTGATCACTTTTCTTCACGCATTTTTTTTGAAATCTATTTGAAAAGAACAAAGAAATGCAAAATGGATCATGAAAATGTATTTTATGTCTTTCTTATGTTGCTGCTAAGTCACTTCAGTCGTGTCTGACTCTGTGTGACCCCATAGATGGCAGCCCACCAGGCTCCCCCGTCCCTGGGATTCTCCAGGCAAGAACACTGGAGTGGGATTCCTTCTCCAATGCAGGAAAGTGAAAAGTGAAAGTGAAGCCGCCCAGTTGTGTTCGACTCTTACCGACCTCATGGACTGCAGCCTACCAGGCTCCTCCATCCATGGGATTTTCCAGGCAAGAGTACTGGAGTGGGGTGCCATTGCCTTCTCCATTTCTTAAGTTTAGCAAAGTTTTATTTTCAGATAAAAAGAACCGCATGTTGCTGGATGGATACAATAATTTATTGAGAGATAATACATATATGATGGCTTAATGTCTCTTCCAGAATATAATTAGGCTTTAGGTCATAAAAAGATGCTAAAATAAACTGTAAAAATTTCAAAGATTATTAAAAATTAATTTCAATATTGTGTAATTTGGCTTCATTTAAAGTTTATCTGCCATATGCTATGCTTACCAAAGGGGAAAGGGGGTAAATTAGGAGTTTGGGATAAAAATATATACACTACTATATAAAAAGTAGATAACCAACTACTGTGGAGCACAAGGAAGTATACTTGCTATTTTGTAATGATCTATAATAGAGGAGAATATAAAAAAGAATATATAGAATATATTTATACATATGTATAGAATGATGCTAAAACTGAAGCTCCAGTACTTTGGCCACCTCATGCGAAGAGTTGACTCATTGGAAAAGACCCTGATGCTGGGAGGGATTGGGGGCAGGAGGAGAAGGGGACGACTGAGGATGAGATGGCTGGATGGCATCACCGACTCAATGGACGTGAGTCTGAGTGAACTCCGGGAGTTGGTGATGGACAGGGAGGCCTGGCTGCTGCGATTCATGGGGTCGCAAAGAGTCGGACACGACTGCGCGACTGAACTGAACTGATAGCACATACATATGTATAATTGATTCACTTTGCTGTATACTTGAAGCTAATACAGCATTGTTAAGTCAACTGTATTTTAGTAAAAATTTTTTAAAAAGAGAAAAAAAAAGGTTTAGTTGCTTTCAGTAAGCTAAAATAAAAAGAGATTGTCTTTCTACAAAACATCTAGAAAACACTGATGTTTTCTAATTAGTTCATCCAAATAAATCCATAAAATATTTTGCCTTATTTATTTAATGAACTTAAAGAAGTGAAATGACAGCTTTTAACTTTGCACGTGTTTGGAAAGATTTTCAAAGAAATGGTGGCATCACAATGAAATTAGGGCATGAGGAGGAAGGATCTTCACAACTTCAAGACTTCCTTCAAAATAGAAAAGCATATTTTAAATTGTTCAGGTTTTCCAGTTCATCTGGCCTGGGCAGCTTCCTGCAGGTCTTGTCATAACTACCATGTTTAATTTAGTCATATGTTCAGAAAATGGAGAAAAATGTTCACCACTGGCAGGCGAAAATAGGAAATAAAAATATTGACTCGGGATGTTCCCAGGACAATTAAACAGCTAATGAAAGGACTGTATTTCCTAAGGTCACCGTGAATAGGAATGTGGGCATAACTACCTCATTTGGCATCCAGTTGATTCCAATTCATGGTGCCTATAATTTCTGGCTATGCAACAAGGCAAAATAGCTTGCATTACAGTAAAATAAAAAAAGTACTCCCTAAAGGACTTATATTTTTAGGATGACAGCAGAACTTTTCTTCTTTAGGAAACACCTAGAATTTTTGAAAATGCCCAGTCTTTCATTTTTATTCTAGGTCTAAACAAAAGGAGTGTATACCTAATCACCAGAGACTTTGTTTCCTTAGAGTATTAAGCTTTTCAGATCTAATATGACCTCCAACTAGAATTGTTAGATGTAATGTCAACACTATCAGAAATTAATATATCATTTGTTCAGTTCCAAATAGAACACTATGATAAATTATTTGACAAGAATGTCTTTATGGAAAAGCTATTCAGCTAAGAATCTTTTATGGAGGAGTTACCATGTATGAGGCACTACGAAAAAAAGAGAAAAATAGTGTTTACACTTTTTATCTAGAAAAGTTAAATTTGGTGGAATTTACTGAGAGGTGCTGACTTTTTAAAAAGCTCTATTTTATTGAAGTATAGTTGATTTACAGTGTTGTGTTAATTTCTGCTAGACGTGATAAATTTTACTTTCAGAAAAATATAAAGGCAGTTAGCCATTTTTGGTAGTGGTTTTCAAGACTAATGGCAAAATGCATCAAGTATTTGCTCAGAATGCATTCTAATGAAGGTTTTAATCATTCAAATGGTGGCCAATTTTTTGGCAAGAATTGTTTGTTGAGTCCCTTTCTTACAGATGACATCAGAAAAACAACTTTTGTAATAAATTACGTTTAAGGGATTAGATGGGAACTCTCAGTGCCAGGGGAAGGGAGCAGAAAGGGGAAGTTTCGAAAGCAAGAGAGTAAATCACCGAGGTTCTCAGAGGCTAGGAGTCTCAGAGGGACAGCCCCTTAAACTCTCCCAGATAAAAAGATGTTTGGGAACAGGAGAGGTTGGAGGACTTTATTTGCCACTTTCTTGGAGCCTGGGAAAATGACCGTGAGCCCTGCCTGACTACCTTGTCGTATAATCAAGATACCAGAATATTTGGCCCTCAAAATGAAGCAAGATTTACTTAGAAACCAGTGGTCCCTGAAGAGTTCTCTCAGTGGGGATGAAGGGATGCCAGGGAGGAAGTAGGGCAAGAGAGGTGGCTGCAGACATCTCAGAGGATGCTTAAGTGGAAGAGCAATCAAGCAAGAGGCTGAATGCCAGCCTCACTCTAGACTACTCCACCCCCTTCCCCATGTGGTGTAAAGTGACTAAGTTTGTGTCTCACTTGAGTAAGAAAACTCTAAAGTGGCTGAGGAAAAAAAAAAAAAAATTTTAATGGGTTTAGCTAAGTTTAGTCATCCAGCAACTAAGCTCCATTAGAGATATGTTATGTTACACATCTGAATTTTGTTAATTAAAAATATTGTACTTCCAAAGATTGCCATGACTTCAGGGAATGTGTGTATATGCAGAAAATGATTTTGGAGCACTTGCTTAATGCTAGAATCAGCTTCATAGTTAGGAATGTAAACTCTTTTACAAAAGTCCCCTTAATGGATTCAGTGGAGAGAAGTTAATTACCAGATGTTGCTATGCTCAGAAATGTTCATGTAACCTATCAGTTGATTGAGAATATTTAAAGTGATTAATGTTTTGAGTAAGAAATCACCAAGATCAACCATCACTTTCTGTCTGTGCATGTGTTCAGTCGTGTCTGACTTTCTGTGACCCTCTGGACTGTAGCCTTCCAGGCTCCTCTGT
Source organism: Aepyceros melampus (assembly GCA_006408695.1). Taxonomy (NCBI): domain Eukaryota; kingdom Metazoa; phylum Chordata; class Mammalia; order Artiodactyla; family Bovidae; genus Aepyceros; species Aepyceros melampus. The sequence continues at coordinate 549,840 of SJXQ01008510.1, forward strand.
CCATGAGCATCTCCAGGCCAGAATACTGCAGTGGGTTCGCATTTCCTCCAGGGTATCTTCCTGACCCAGGGATCGAACCTGAGTCTGTGGTATCTCTTGCACTGGAGGGTGGATTCTTTACCACTGCGCTACTTGGGAAGCCTGTATCCATCACAAAATCTTCAGAACTTTGCCTGTCAATTTCTAGAAATGACCACTTAAGATAATAGATTCTGTTTTGTGGACTGCTTGGAGTTGGTTCTGATATCCTAACTTTCTTCGTAGGTGTAAGACAATGAAATAAAACCTATGCTTTTGGATAAAATTGCTATTTTTTTTGCTTTTATGACTTTTTAGTGTAATTAAATAAAAAAAAATTTAGTGAGAATTTCATTTAAGAATGCATTTTTTTCACATACCTGGTAATTAATCGTTTCCTAGAGGGCTTTGGAGACATCAAAGTTCTGAATAAGACTTGGATGGCTTTCCCCAATCACAGAATTGCAATGACCACTAAAACATATCATAGATCTTAGAGATTTATGTCTAGACAAGCCGTATGCTCTGAGACTTCAGTGACTTAGGGTACCTTCTGAATTTATATAACCTATAGTAACCAAGGATTATTTTGCAGGTTTTGACTAGAAATTTGGAATGCGTTCAGTCATTGTCTTTCTAACCTTAATCTCTTTTTTCTCTGAGTCAATTTTCAGATACACTTTCTTGATAGGAGTTATATCATGCTTATTGCTAAAATTCCTAAAGATTACTTCCTCTTGGTTTTAAGTGACTAGTTATAAAATTGCATGTATTACCATGGGAAAACTGAGATGGGTGGTGTTTCTAACAGCCTGTAACTGGAGCCTGAAAGGATGAATTATATAAGTTAAAAAAGTTTTATTTATGTATTTTTTTAAAGATTGTTTCTTTTCATGTGGACCATATTTTTAAAAGTCTTTACTCAATTTGTTACAATATTGCTTCTTTTTTTTATATTTTGGTTTTTTTGACCAGAGATTGAACCTGTACCACATGTGCTGGAAGGCAAAGTCCTAACCACTGGGCCTCTGGGGAAGGTCCTCTGTATTGTTGATGTATAACTAACTGCATACATTTATAGTGTAAAATTTGAACATTTTGTAATATGTGTACATCTGGGAAACTCATCACTACAGTGAAGACAGTGAGCATATTCATCATGTTCGAGAGTGCCCTGTGTCTTTTGACAGCACCTCCTTCCTGCCTTCGTCTGTCTTCTCTCTTCATTGCCAGGGATTGTGCTGAATCTATAGATCAGATTGATAAGAACTGACATTTTGACAGTATTGAGCCTTCCTATCCATGAACGTGGAATCTCTCTATTTATTTAATGCTTTGATTTCTTTTATCAGAGTATTGCAGTTTTCCGCATGCAGATCTTGTACCTATTTTGTTAGATTTACCCTTAGGTTTCATGTTTTGGGTACCAGTGCAAATGAAGTTGTGTTTTTAATTTCAAATTCCACTTGCTCACTGCTGGTAGTTGACAACACTTGGGATGGTCAGTTTTTAAAATTTTAGCCAGTCTGATAGCTGAATAGTGGTATCTCATTGTAGTGTTAATTGTACTTCCTTAATGATTGATAACATTGAACATCTTTTCCTGTATATATATTGCTGCCTTTTCCTATATTTTCTGATATTTGTATTGCCATATGTATTTCATGCAGTATGTGTTAAAGTCTTTTAAAATTTTCTTGTATATAACTCAGAGGCCCCAAGACCATCCACACGTTTGGTGATTCGCTGGGAATACTCACAGGATGCAAAGTCAGAGGTACTCATGAGTATGTTTAAGGACAGTGTTCATCAATAGAAAAGGATGTACTAGGTAGTCTGGAGAACCTGATGCAGAGTTCCAACATGCTTCCTCGTAGGAGGGGTGACACCCAACACATTCCTTTCACCAGTACTGAGATGAGCAGTATAGGTGCAGGATTTTGGTCCAGGGAAGCTTGTTTGAGACTCGAGACTCCACAGTTTCCATTTGGGGCCAGTCTTACAGGTACTCGTTGCTGACATAACCAGCTATAGTACCAAAATTTCAGAAGAAAAGTAGGTACTTACCATGAATCACAGTTTTTGTACAGTCATGGCAGCCTGGTGCAACAGGGTACAGTACCCAAGTTGAGCAAGATAGCCTTATTAATGTATGCTGCTGCTGCTAACTCACTTCAGTCGTGTCCGACTCTGTGTGACCCCATAGACGGAAGCCCACCCAGGCTCCCCCATCCCTGGGATTCTCCAGGCAAGAACACTGGAGTGGGTTGCCATTTCCTTCTCCAATGCATGAAAGTGAAAAGGGAAAGGGAAGTCGCTCAGACGTGTTCGACCCTCAGCAACCCCAAGGACTGCAGCCTTCCAGGCTCCTCCGTCCATGGGATTTTCCAGGCAAGAGTACTGGAGTGGGGTGCCATTGCCTTCTCCATATTAATGTATGAAAAAGCCCCAAAAGCCAAATCCCCAGATACCAACCAAAGGCCAACGCTGCAAACAGATCCTTCCAAAGATTTATTAAGAACACTGGAGTGGGTTGCCATTTCCTTCTCCAATGCATGAAAGTGAAAAGGGAAAGGGAAGTCGCTCAGACGTGTTCGACCCTCAGCAACCCCAAGGACTGCAGCCTTCCAGGCTCCTCCGTCCATGGGATTTTCCAGGCAAGAGTACTGGAGTGGGGTGCCATTGCCTTCTCCATATTAATGTATGAAAAAGCCCCAAAAGCCAAATCCCCAGATACCAACCAAAGGCCAACGCTGCAAACAGATCCTTCCAAAGATTTATTGTGTTATTCAGTTGCTAGCTCATGTCTGACTCTTTGTGACTCTGTAGACTGTAGCACCCCAGGTCTCCCTGTCCCTCGCCATCTCCCAGAGTTTGCTCAAGTTCATGTCCATTGAACTGGTGATGCTATTCAAACATCTCATCCTCTGCCACCTTCTTTTCCTTTTGTCTTCAATCTGTCCCAAATATAGCAACCTCA